>PJEM01011246.1:12293-42254 GCA_004023845.1 Helogale parvula
GACCCCCCGGCCCCCCAGCACCAAGGGGCTGGCACCTCACTGGCTGTGCCAGAGGCTACAGGAGACATGCAGGTGGAAAAGGGAAAGTGACAGACGCTGAACCGGCTCTGCTGCAACGGTCCCTGCATGCTTGATGGAAGTCAGCCTGAGGCCACACCTCAGTGTCCGCGACCCTCCCCCAGGACCCCAGGAAATCTCCAGAACCCAGCAAACAAGGAGCAAATGACTGCCTAGCACTGACGCCATCCGTTCTGCACCTCTTCCGTCATCAAATGTTGTAAGCATCCCCTCTGGCCACAGCAGATCCATAAACAGAGCCTTGCTGGAGTCCAGAGGCTTCCTGGAGATGACGGGCACCTGCTGGGCACCGCAGGATGTGTAAGTGTCTGATGGGTCAGCAGCAGGAGGAGAGCTGGGAGGGGGAGCGCTGGGAGGGCTCCTCTGCCCCCACAGGGAGAGGGCCCCAGGCCGCCGTGGGCGAGCGGGGAGCGGGCGGCCCTGGGAACGCAAGCTGGCCGGAGCCAACGCCGCCCCGGCTCTCACGCCGCAGACATGGGCCTCACCTGCAGGCGGGGAGGGCCCCGGCAGCAGGGCGCTGTGGGAAAGGAGGGACAGAAACAGAAAAGGCTGAGGTGGCGCCGCGGGCCACCGCGACCCCCACTCCCCGAGGGGCCGAGGCCAGATGTGGCCCCGGGGGTGGCCGAGGAGGTCCTCAAGAACAAATCCGTCTCTATCTCCTCCAAACGGATGGAGAGCCTTGTTCCTCCAACATCACAGTCTGAACACACTTCGTTAAGACAAATGGATGAAGAAGTTTCTACACAAGGACTCAAGCATTGTGTAAACGCAAGAGCAACAGCAGCAGAAACCTCTGGCGCTGACGGACAGCAAACACGTCAAGGTGGAAGAGGTAACCAGAACGTGGCGCATGCGTCCGACGGAACGTCGGGCACCAGAGGAGCTGGAGCCCTGAGGCCTGACAGCGTGCGGCGACCCTGGGAAACGTGATGCCAAGGGACGGAAGCCAGACACAGAAGGCCACGTGCTGTAGGAAACATCCAGAAGAGGCAACCTCGTGGAGACAGGGAGTGGATCTGTGGTTCCCGGGGGCTGGGCGAGAGGGGGGCGCAGCTGCTGATGGGGACAGAGTTTATTCTGGGCGACTCTGAGAATGTTCTGGAACTAGATCATAGCGGTCACTGCACAACTCTGTGAATATACGATCTCAAGGTAGGCGACCTGCACCCCCACGGAGCACCGTGACCATAGCTCAACCTTCCAGAGCGGGCGTGACACGTAACCACTGAGCTCAGCACCGGCAACCCGGTCACCCACAACAGAGAAACATAATTGCCAAAGAACGGTGACCTTGCTCTCTCCAGCCTCTTTTTTCCCTGGGAAACAGGGAAAGATCTATCGTTCCCGGGCCAGGGGGAAGTTTCTCGTGGCAACACCGCAGTCGCCGATGCCTGATCTCTAAAACAAAGCTATTTGTGCCGCTGGGAGCAGCGGCGGTGGCAAAACCAGATGACCTCAGACATCCCGGGAATCACACACACAGCCGCCGCCAGGAAGGACAGAATGGTCCCCTGCCTCTGGGGTTCAGTCTCAGGACCTTCCCCAGCCACCCCCAGCTGTGCAGTCAGTCCCGTGGCAGAAAGAAGAGCAGAGAGGCACAGGCTGTGGCCGGTCCCCTTCTCACAACTCTGCGCACAGCCACCTGTCACCCCAGACCGCCCAGGGAGTGGCCCAGCCTCTTGCAAAGAAGCTATTCTCGCTGCCTTGTGAGTCCACGGTGGCTGCCAACTGCCTCTCCAGGCTGGTGCCCAGGGGCTGTCCCTGTCCCCACATCCTGCCACCTTCCTCCTCAAAGCACTGAGTGGACCCAGAACAGCATCTGTAGCACAGTGTCATGGTCCCCAAAGTCTGCGTTAAACAAAGGAATGAGAACAGGCGGATGTGTTCATTTCAACACAAGGCGTGAAGAACCCAGGCTGAGCGGACGGGCGCCGTCCCCTCCTCTCTGCAGACCCTCCCGAGGTGGGCGCTCCAAGCGCATGTCCTGTTCTGCACGGGCACCCTCCTCTGCCAGCCATCCCCCTTGTCGCCAGCACCTCTTCTCTGCGCACTGTGGGCACACGGCCAGCCCTCTGCCCAGGTCCGCGGAGCAAGAGTCCCTATCAAATCCCGGGGTCCCAGGGCCAAACCCAGACTGTGCGCCAAGAGGCTTACAAACTCACAAACCAGGCGGGTCCTGCCTGACACAGAAAGCCGGGGGCGGGGGGGGGGGAGCCCCGCCCTCTAAGCAGAGGCAGCTCTGGGGGGCTCTGAAGCGCCGTGCCCTGGGGACACGCACACTCGGTGGGCACTACAGCCCGTTCCTCGCCGGTTCCGGCCCCTTGGCGTCCCCCGCACGCTCTCCTCACTGTCAGAAGAGGTTGGTAATCACAGCCCGTGTGACGGGAAGCGAGGTACGCCCGCCGAGCCCCTTCGGAGAAGGGCACTCCACAGATGTATGACCCCGAGCCGAGGGCCGCCGCTCCCGTTTCTGTGCAGACAGAAGAGTGCCCCCCTGACGGGCAAGTGCACGAGTGCCCCGTGCGGTTATCTGTCTGCACGTCCTCAGCGCCACTTGAACAATGTTTTTATTTAAAACGTGATGCATCCAGCCAGCTTCTGATTATCCATGGTAATGGGGGTCAAGGATCAGCGGAATAATTGAAATGGAAACTTTATTCCCACCGAGAGTGTCCCCCTCCCCCGCCTCCTTCCTTCCTTCCGCTCAGGAGAGAGGCGCGGTGGGATCGTGGAAGGGGCGCTGGGCGGGAAGGCCCCGGCCTCGTGTCTGCTTTCTGGGGGACAGGGGCCAACGCCCTTCCCTTCAGGGCCCGGTGACGGGAAGGGGCTGGCCCGCGGCGCCCCTCATCACCGAGCCGCATGGCCTCCTTACTCATAGTTCTAACGCATTTCTCCAGATGCACTTGCTTTGGCCACGTAATGGGGCCCCGACAGCGTTCTCGCCATTACAGTAATAATCCCTGATGGGGTCATCAGACGCTGCTGTGATGTCCGTTAGAATAACTCGCTAGGTATTACACGTTTCTGAAAGGCTCCATCCAAAGGGACCAGGCAACACTTCGCCAAGATGATGTCCTTCTGAGTCATGAGATGCTTTCGCCCAAACCGTCCGCTCCCCGCTCCACAAAGGCTATCTGGGAACACGGCCCCCTCCCCTGACCCTTCCCGGAACAGCTCCCCTGGTGCTGATGGAGGTGGCTGCCGCCTCGCCCCCGGTGATTACCGCGTCCAGGGAAAGGTACAGAGCCTCCCAGGGCCCATTACACCCGCTGCTCCGGGCGGTAATTGCCTGCGCAGCCCACTTCCCCAAACCGCCGCCCCGGCTGCCTGAGTGACAGACGAAGAGCGAGGGGAGGGCAGGGCGTTTTGTCCCCCTACAAATTGTATCCCTATTTAGGAAGGCGCGATGCGGCTCCTGAGCACCTGGCTATCAGACTTGTAATCACAGGGTAAAAATGAAATCATTTCCAGCACCTGAAGTGATTTCGTTGGCGTCACCCACTGTTTTGGTAGATTAAGTGTTTAGAGCTGAAAAAAAAAAAGCCTTACGTTTCAACGATAACAAGAAAAACTGGTTTCTTCCCCAACCCCCCCCCCCCGCCCCAACTCCCAAAAGTTTCTTATGTAAGGAGCCTGGCTGTTCTTTTTCTTCCTTTATGGAGAAGGGTTCACGGGTCCAGACCGGGAACAAAATGGCAGGATTAAGACCCCACCCCTCCCCACCCACCACTGGGGACACTGGCTAATCAGGGTCTCTTGGATGTATTTACAAAAACAGTATGTTTAAACATTTCACTGAACAGAGGAAAACACAGATATGAGAGCTGGTCTCTGCCAGCTCCTTCTCCACGCCAGGAACCCTTCTGTCCTCACGAAGCTACACGACCACCGTTCCTCGAATCCAAGCCTTGGCCCCGGGGGGCCCTGGACCTTCCTGGAGAGTCCGTTTTCTCTTCCTCTCGGTGGCCGCTGATCTCACGCGCTGGCTTCACTTCCCACTGTTCCGACCCTGGCTGTGCTCTTACTCTAAGTTCCCCCAAAGCCGTTCTGGAAGGAAGCAGAGCTCCGGCGGTGAGCCACCCAAGCTCCCTCCGCGGCCAGAGGTGAGAGTGCCATCCACATCCGGGGGGAAGAGCTGGCAGGACCTCGAGGCCACATGCCCGGCGGCCCAGGGATGTCCACCTCCGGGTCCCAGCGGGGCCTGCCTCCACGTGCTGGGAACGTCGGGGCCTTGGGCGAGCACCAGGAGAGACACACGCTCACCCAGGCCTCCCCGGGGCCGCCGACCGCCTCCCACCCTCCAGGAGAACTTGTGCAGCACGCCCCTCAGCCTCCCGAGGTGGGAGAGTTCGCTCGCCCCTTGCCTCAGGGTCCCCAGCCCGGACCCTCCCAGCCCCAAAGGACGAGGCTCCTGGAACTTAGAGCTAACGCTGCTTCGTGGATCACGTAACCCCGCAACAGCACGCACAGGCGCGCGGCCCCTCCCCGGCCCCCACGGCTCCTCCCCACAGAGCTGGACATCAGAAGCCCCTCTACCCGGACCTCCAGCCAGATTCTATGCTTGAGCTAAAACCGCCCCACCGCCCCTTTCTTTTAAAGATCACAGAAGCAGGAGCAGAACCCACCTGTCACCAGAGCCCACGCCACTGCCCGCAATGTCGCTCCGGCTGCCATGACTTCTGTCCTGGTGTAGACCGCACTGTGTGTGGGCATAGACACACATGCAGGTAAAGTGACGCCCGCATGTGCCCGGCCTCGCCGGTTCTCCTGACCCCTGAAAGGTGTTCCGGCTTTGTACAGTCCCTTCCCTTCCCGCTGCCCCAGGAGGGTCTGGGCCTCACTAAACGGCTCCTTAGTCTTCCCTGTGATGTGTAATCAAGATAATTGGGAAGAAAACGAGGGTAAATTCCAAGCAGGCAGATGGTAGCCCAGAAAAAGCAGTGAAAAAAGAAGATCCTGCCCCTCCCAGGAGTCTGGGGATTTGTATTCAACAGGTGCATGCTCACCAAAGATGTCTCGAGTATCGGCCAGGTTCTAAAGTCTGTTCTAGGTCACAGGAGCAAAGGAGAAGATGACAGATAAGGTCCTTGCTCTCGTGAGGCTGACATTCTAATGAGACAGATAATTATAACTAAGAAAACACGTAAATGAGCGAGGTAATTTCAGAGAAAAGTAAGTGTGATGAAGACAGAAACACGGAATGGTTCAATGAGGGGTGAGGGAAATCGGAGGAGGAGCATCCTCGGGGAGAGACCTGAAATAAAAGGAAGATCCAGCTGCGAGGAAACATGAGGATGAGGGCTTCCAGATAGAGGGAGCGTTACGCACAAAGGCCCTGGGGCAGGCACTCCAAAGGCAGCTTAAGGCAGGCAGAAGGCTAAGGGCACACAGAGTAACAGCAAAGAGGAACGAGCGGGTGACAGGCCAGCAGACGCGCAGACCACAGACGATGCAGAGCTTTTTAGGCCACAGGAGAAACTGTGTTCTGAGAAGCATCAGCCAAGGTGTGGGGGTGGAGAGAGCCAGTGAGAGAAGAGCAGGGTCAGGACAGAGGAAGGAACTTTCCACGGAGTCTGAAGAAGGGAAACATCGTGTGAGAGACAGCGAATGGAAGAAGGAAGACGGAATTTTACAAGTGCTGCTGTGACCCGTGCTTCGACCTCACAAGGGCCAAAACGAAAATCCTAGCAAATCACCCACTGGCTTCCGCCCCAAATCTGGTGCTCGTCAAGCAGCTGGGGGATGAGAGCCCACAGGGGCCCATTCTAAAGGGGCCGTACACGCCTTCCGTGGATTTACGTGCGTGTGTGGATAGGCAGAGGTGCGTCCTTGGGGAAGCCCAGCTCTGGGTGCACCCCTCCCCCTCCCCGGGCAGGCAGGACGGCTCCGGGCATTTAAATGTTGTGTCCTCATCCCCAAAGGCAAGGGAAGTGAAAGCAAAACTGAACTCTTGGAACCTCATCAAGATAAAAAGCTTCTGCACTGCAAAGGAAACAATCAAGAAAACTAATAGGCAACCTACGGAATGGGAAAAGATAGTGGCAAGTGACATATCAGATAAAGGGCTAGTATCCAAAATCTACAAGGAACTCACCAAACTCCACACCCAAAAAAACAAATAACCCAGTGAAGAAATGGGCAGAAGACATGAACAGACACTTCTCCAAAGAGGACATCCAGATGGCCAACAGGCACATGAAACGATGCTCAACATCACTCATCATCAGGGAAACACAAATCAAAACCACACTGAGATACCACCTCACACCAGTCAGAGTAGCTAAAATGAACAAATCAGGAGACTACAGATGCTGGCGAGGGTGTGGGAGGCGGGCACCCTCCTACACTGTTGGTGGGAATGTAAACTGGTGCAGCCGCTCTGGAAAACAGTGTGGAGGCTCCTCAAAAAACTATCCATAGAACTCTCTTATGACCCAACAATAGCACTGCTAGGGATTTACCCAAGGGATACAGAAGTGCTGATGCACATGGACCCCAGTGTTCATAGCGGCACTTTCAACAATAGCCAAATCATGGAAAGAGCCTACATGTCCATCACCTGATGAGTGGATCAAGAAGATGTGGTATATACACACAATGGAGTACTACATGGCAATGAGAAAGAATGACATTTGGCCATTTGTAGGAAAGTGGATGGATCTCGAGGGTGTCATGCTAAGCGAAATAAGTCAGGCGGAGAAGGACAGAAACCATATGTTTGCACTCATAGGTCTAACCGGAGAACAGGAGAAACCTAATGGAGGACCAGGGGGAGGGGAAGAGGGAAAGAGAGCTGGGGAGAGAGAGGGATACAAAACTTGAGAGACTACTGAATGCTGAAAACGAACTGAGGGCTGAAGGGGGAGGGGGGAAAGAGGTGGAGGTGATGGAGGAGGGCACTTGTGGGGAAGAGCACTGGGTGTTGTATGGAAACCAATTTGACAATAAACTACTTTAAACAATGTTAAATAAAAGATTTGAAACAGTCCTGTAAAAAAATAAATTAAAAAAATAAAAATAAAATGAGATAAAGATAAAAATAGAAAATATAAAACTCAAAAAGTAAATAAATAAATAAATGCTGTGTCCTCCTCGAGGCATGACCCAGCTCCTCGGGCAGCGGGGACCCCCGCCCCTCCTTCCTCCTGCGCGCAGCACAGGGCACCGCCATGATTGCCCAACGCATCACTCTCTCACTACACTACACCCTCCTCGGAAACACAGACAAAAATTTAACTTTCCTGTCCCAGCGCCAAGCGGGGCCTCAGCTGACCTGGGAGAGCAAGTGTTGCCTGCGGCTTTTTCAAAGACAGAGTTCATGCAGCACGAAGCCACAGGGTGGTGAGTCCCTCCGTGAGGCTGGCCTGGCCCACAGAGTCCCTGTCCCTCGGCAGGCCGGGGAACCCCATCCCTGAGCTGCCCCTCACAGGGACAGTCGGGCACATCCGCCAGCCTCCCCTCGGGTCCTGGCAGCAGGGAGGCCAGGCTGCGTGGACGGCAGCTCCCGGCAGTTTCGCTCTCCAGCTTGTGGGGCCCCCTCGCTGAAGCGATCTGCTTCCCCTCCGGGCCTTCTGTCCCCCACAAGCCCTTCTGTCCCCCGCAGAGGCACCTGGCCCCGTGAGGACAGCTGAGCGGAAACGGGCCCCGACCTCCTCCAGAGTCAGCGGGGTCCCAAGTGTGCTCAACGTCTCATGGGCTCCTTCCCGCTCTCCTCGGGGCCGGCTGCACCGAATCTGGCTCCAGGGGAAGATCTCCGAGCAAGTGGGCCAGCAGCCACCGCTCGTGTCCTCCAAGGGGAGGAAGGTGGGGGGGAGGCCAGGGGAGGGGTGGACTCAGAACACGGGCAGCAGAGACGCCCCTCTGGGCGCTGAGTAGGTCGGGGATGACACGGGCAGCCAAGCAGGGTTTTGGTCCGGTCGTAGGGCCAGAGCTGGCGAACGCCATTACCTAGCTGCCCCCTTGTCACCCACAGACCTGCTCTCCACTCCACAGACAGCAGGGCAGTCCCCAAACACACGGTCACACCCGCCGCCTCGCACTGGTGACAACTCCCGGCGACCCCATCGCTCCTGGGACTCCGTGATCTGCTCCGCCTGCTCGATCCACGGGGTACCGGCCTTGCTCACCCCTGGGGTCCTCCCCAAACCCCTCATCCTGTTTCTGCATCGAGTCGCATGGGCGTCGCCGCACCGCACACCCCAGGCCACGTCAGGTCGGCCCCACGGCCAGAAGAACTCCTTCCTCTCCTCCTTGCCTCGCTGTCCCCACTAAGCGCTCCTCTGTCAGCCCGTCCCCAGTCCCCAGTCCCCAGGGCGGCCTTCTGAGACGCCTGCTCATGGCCAAGTCGGACTCCTGTACTCACCACGGTTGTAACTAAATGTTACACGTCACGACTCGCTAACGACGCAAACCCCGCAGGCCGGGGACCCTCCTGCCTGGTCACGGGCTCCGAGGCTGCCGCCCTGTGTGGTGGGGTGGACAGCTCAGACCCCCTCCCGCCCCTGTGCCCTCGCTCACGGTGTTCCCTCAGCCTGGCGTTCTCGAAGCTTACCATTCGTCACCACTGAGCCAAACGCCGCCTCCCTGGCAAGGGCCTCCCGGGGTCCCCGCCGCGGAAGCCATGTCCTCTGCCGCACTTCGGGGGCCGCTCCTCACCCACCTCACACTGTGATGAACTCAGCTCGGTTCTCTGGATTCTGGAACCGTCAAAGGCAAGAGCCACACACTTTCTACCGCCGGACGCCTTGCAGACCCCAGCACACAGCAGTGACTGATGACAGCCAACACTGCTGGGGCGACAGGCCTGCCACACCTCCAAGTCACGACGGCCACTGCACACCCACTAGAAGAGGGGAAGGAGGCTCACACAGGCCAGGCGGCTTGGAGCCAGCCGCTCGGCCCGTCGCCAGCAAAGATGCCATTCAGACCCAGGCCACTGGCCCCGCTGGCACGTGGGGCCATGACCCCGAGCTCCTCCTTCAGCTGACTCGAGAGAGGGGCGGCCCCCGGGCTCAGAGCCTGTCCTGGGGGCTCCCTCCCAGCGCCCCCGGGGTCTGAGGCCAGCTCTCTTCACTCTGAGAGCACAAGCCCCACACCGTCTGTTCCCATGATGCAGCTCTCCACAGGGACGGTCCAAGACCTGTTCCCTCTTCAGAAATCCCGTGCCCGGGACCGGGGTCTGAAGCTGTCCGTGACGCAGCTGGCCGGGGGCAGGCATCCGGGGCGAGCCGGGCCGGGCGCCTCTCCGGTCGTGGGCAAGCCCCTTCACTCGGCCGAGCCTGGGTCAAGTGGCACACTCACCACGCAGGCACCCGGGACAGTCGGGTACGAGGCGCTCACCACGCGACAGGCTGGCCTCCCGGCAGATGTCACGGGAACGCCCTGCCAGCGTGGACCGTCCTCAGTCCTGTCCAGGGCCGGCCGGCGCAGCAGAAGGCCACCCAGAGAAAGGGGCTGACTCCAGCCCAGGAGAGGTCACCCCAGGAGACGGGAGCCAGGCAGCCTGCGTGCACAGCTCAAGGTGGCAAGTCACGCACATGTCAACACGCTCCTCCAGCCTCACGCATCCACCTCCACAGCAGCCCCCTCGCATCTCCATCCGCACAGAGAGCACGTGTGTGCACTGGCACACACACACACACACACACACACGCCTCCTGTCCCAGCCCACGTGGACCCGGGAACTTGGACCTCGCCGGGGGCCCAGCAGGGCTCAGCCGGGTACACCCTGCTGGAAACCCAGGGCGGCAGGGGCTGTGCTGGGGTGCAGGGCGGGGGGTCCCATCAGGAAGGTGAGCCTGCGAGGGGGTCAAGTGTATTTGCATATAATTTGCATGTGTTGACACAGCCCTTCCCGGCTCCGCATGGAGCGCTCCCAAGCTAACCTGTAATTACTGCTCCTCGGAAGCCTGGCTTTTCTCAGCGATTCGTGCCCCTTGCCTCCCACCCAGAAAGTACGACGCGGCGAGGCGAGCCAAGAGCTGACTCTGAGCACCCGCTGGCCGCACCTGCCGGCCACGCTCGCCGCCTTGGGCCTCAGTTTCTGCCCCGGACGGCCAACAAAGCAGCACCCTCCGCTGGCAGGCCCAAGACCTTCCCACACAGAAACTGCGGGCATCTGCCAGAGTTCCGGGGCGAGTCTGGATGCAGGAGCCGCCCGGTGCCCACCCCAGGCGCAGCGCGGGGCAATCAAATGCTGGGTCCCCGGTGCCACGGGTACGAGGAAACACGTACAAATGCAGGGGCCGAGTCAGATCTGAATTTCAAAGAAATGACGAACGAGATGTCAGTACACGCCCGTCCTGTGCGGTCCTGGGGACACGTTTACACCGAAAACCGTCCCTGGCTGCACACCTGGAATTCGTGCTGCAGCCGAGGTCCTGGTGTTTCGTGACGAGCCAGCCCCCCCGGGGCCTGAGGCTCCCAGGCTTCTCCTGTTGCTACATTCTGTGTCCTCACCGCTTCCGCCCGCGCCCAGAGACTTTGTTTCCTAAATGCCCAGCCTCCGGGGTGGGACAGGCACGGCAGAGGTTACACGTGAGGCGGACTGAGAGCTGCCGAGGGAGAGAGGGAGGCAGAAATCTAAAGTCTGCTCCTCCTCGGTTTCTGTGAGGGGCCGGGTGGCTGTCGCTGCGAACGTGAGGCCACGTTTCCTGTGGCGAAGGGGACGTGTGTTTACATCAACAGGGCCCGTTTCTAGGGTTCCTCTCAGGATGTGAGGCCCACGGCAGGTCGCGGAGGAAGAGGGAGGGCCTGCGGGCCAGGGCTGCAGGGGAGGGAGGCTCATGCTCTGGGGGCTCCCGGGAGCCCCCCGCCCCACGTGGGATAGAGCCTCCTCCCCCCCCAGCCCTCGGCCCAGTTCCCCAGCACACTCCAGTTGACTGGGACCCTTCGCAGAGCACAGGGGTGAAAACGTGTCCCATTCCTGATTCACGCTGGGGGGCTGGGGTGGGAGGGGGTGGGAGGCGTGGCCTTAGCAGGAAAGGGACCCTGTTCGGGGAGCCCCACCTCCAACGGGGAATCACCAGCAAACACAGAATGTGCAGGGAGCATCTGCTCTACCCAGGGCTTTGCAGGCTGACTCCCCAGTGGACACAGCTCAGGCCTCTCCAGCCGGGGCACCTGTTCCAGAAGGGGCAGAGTGCCACGGAAGCACCGCCTACCGACACAGTGAACATGCATGGCACTTGGGAGTGAGAATTTTCCTTCCAGATTGTTTTTTTTTTTTAGAGGCAAGTGTGATTTTACAGTAGGATCAATGGGTATACTAGGGAATGCAATGCAAATTTTTCATATTTTTAAGATAAAACGCTAAAAATAAAATGCAAACGTGTCGGTTTCCTCCTCCTTAAAGCAATGATGGGGAGCGCACCGGCCCCACGGGGCCGCTGCAGGGACAGAAGGGAGAAACGCAGGTGAAGCCTTTCCCGGCCACAGCGCCAGGCAGGACCAGGGCCTTCTCTGAGCGGCACTTTCCCGGCCACTGAGACAGGGCTCAGTGATTAGATCTCCGCACCTGATCTCGTGTGTCAGGCCTCCCTGGGCGTGAAGACATCACAGAGCAATCAGAGAACTGTGCAGGCTCTGGGCACCAGAGGAAGATTTCCTTTCATTTTCTAATGCATCCTCACGTCAGGTGTCAAAAGTCTGAAAGCCGCCTGTCTTGTCTGACACGCTGAGATGGCCCTCGGCTGGTACACTGGTGGCCACGGACATGATTGGCCTGAAAGGGGCCGTGTGACCAACAGAGAGACCGTTCTTTGGCTCCCCCTCCATGGCCTCTTGCTCCCAGCCCAGAATAACCCAGCGGCGCCCCCTGCGGACGCCAGGCCAGAGACGCCCGGGTGGAGGGTGTGGTCGGCAGCCTTCAAGGGGCCTGGTGCGGTCAGGAGGGCAGAGGCACTCAGCGGAGCTTGGTGGGCCCAGGACCCTTGAATCAGCTGTCCGGGTGGAGGGACGTAAGGGTGGGGCCTCGTGGGGCGACACCCAAGGTCAGCGCCCTGCTTCCTCACCCTTGTTCTTAACAACTTCAGAAATTCAGTCAGTGCTGCTGCTTCAGGACAGAAAACGGACTTGGCCGGCACTCATCGACACGGTTTGTCCACTCCACAGAGAGGCCGCCCTGTGCCCAGCCTGCTCGGAAGAGACCGTCCATGCCCCCGTCTTGGACGGGCCAAGCAGAAGCGGACAGTAAACTAAGCGAAGAGCTACACGGGCCCCGGCACGCGGCACTGAGCCATCAGTAGCGGGCGACCTGGTGTGACTCCGGGACAGCAGGAGAACAGTCTGAATCATCCGAGAGAGTGGAAGGCAGGTCCCTTCTGATTGGGGCCCCTGACGTAGTCACACTTTTTAGCGACCTGACCATTGCTGCCGGCGCACACAAATGGCGGTCCCCACGGCTCCCCCACCGCCGTCCGGCCCCCACCGCTCTCTCCTGCCTCTTACTCAGGCTGCCCGCTGTCCCACTGCCCCCTCGGAAAACAAGGTGCCGTGTTCACGCTGAGTCCTACGCCTAAACTGCTCTTCAGGGTTACCGCCTCGGCTCGGAAACGCGAACTCAGCTCGGAAACAGGGGCTTTGTCAGGGTGATTAGCTTCACACACGCGACCATACCAACATGCGACCAACCTAGCCCCAAAACCAGTTCCCGCTAAGATCCTACACGGTGTCTACACTACGTTGGGAGATGCTCCTCGCTTACGAAATCTACTTTCTCAAAGTCAGCCTTGTTGGGAGATCGGGGGGCTCCCTCTCCTTCTCTGCGCTGGTGGAGTTGTTCCCAGAGCCGGTTTTGTTTATCTAAGCTGTGATCCAACATCTTTTTCCCCCCAATTTCAACTCAAACAGTCTTTCCTTTTGGAAAAAACAAAGCATGGCAAAATCACAACTCTCCCTTGGCCAGTGGCCAGACATCCAAGGGCTGGAGCCAGGAGATTAACGGATACGCCCAGAGAGGGCAAGGTCAGAGAGCAGAACGTTCTGGACACGCGTGTGTCAGAGACAGACTCGCAGGGACCAGAGAGCACCCAGACGTGAGGGTCGGCGCCTCCCGGCTTGAATGACACACGCTCAGGCCCTTCTGAGCCAGTGGGTGAAACGCGCCTGTGACACTAATTAATGCCAGGCAAAATGTAACAGCAGATCTTGAAGACTAAAAATAGATCTATTCCAACTGATTCATCCCCTGAGAGCACAGAATTCGGGGTTTTTTCATCTGTTCCTCTCCTACGTGCACGTTAGATTATGGCCTCACTCCTCTCCCTCCATCTTTGTTGTTGTTCGGTTTCTCTCCTTCTTGTTGTGAGGCTTAAACCTTCCAGAAGAGATGTCCCCACTTGGCTACCCTCCGGCCCACAAACATGCTTAATAAGCAAGGAAACCATTTCTGTTCCTGGCTGGCATGGCAGGGAGCTCTGTAATTTGTACTTAATATTTTCCATGCGGACGCCTCTGCCCTGTTGGGGCATCGCACACAGAACTCTGCAGCTTCGTTTCCGATTACAGTCCCTTCTATTTTAAACTTGTGTTGATTTCTACTGGGAAGGAAGCCTATTTCGCACAGATTAGCTGGACAGCTGGGTCTGATTGCTTCTGATGACTGGGCTTGGGGCCACCGAGGAAACAGGTTTCCCAAAGCCCCTTGGACGGAGCCCCGTTCCGGACGGCCCCGGGAGAGCGGGGTCAGGGCTCACTTCGGGGAGGAAGGCTTGGCAGCCTCAGCTGCAAATCAACAGGTCAAGCCAAAGGCAGGTTCAGACCTTCCTCCACGTCTCAGACGCGGGAGGCTATGCTGGAAGGCGGAGGAGGGGGGATCAGAAGCCCCCTGGTTCACAGAGCTCTCTCGGGGGCCTGAGTGGGGGCTTGTGTCAGAGAGAACGGCGTGTGCTTGGAAGGAAGCATCCATCATGCTTGCCTGTATAATCACTCGGGAGGCAACAGACAAGGCTCAATGCTTAAGGCGCCTTCATCTGGCCTTGCATCCCAGACCTCCAGGTGCATAAAGAAATCACAAAGACCTCTCTCACCTTCACGTGCTCAGTCCACAGGCAGGTGGGGGCTGCCGCGCTCTCCCGAAAACCGGTGGCTCCGATGAGGCAGGAGCATTCTCCCTGCTCGTCCCATCTCTGCCTTGCTTCTCTCTATGCCTTCTCTAGAAAAAACCGAGTGCTGGAAACTTAAAAAAAAAAAAAAAAATTGTGTGTGTGGAGGGCGGTGGGTGTCGGGGGTGCTGGGGCGGTGGGGGGCAGGGCGTGGCAGAGGGACGCCGGGGGGTAGGTGTGCAGCCCGCCCTGGCGTGGGTTCGGGTTTAATGGCCGACGCTGGAGCTACGGTTCGCCTGCTCCACTCAGCGCCACTGCAGCTCTGTGTGTGTGGGCGGCGGCAGCCACACGGCTGGGTTTCAAACCATTACACTGAACATTTGCAAACAGATAAAAAAACAAAACCATCCGGTACAAATGGAAACTTCTGTTTTCCCTTCTCTTCCTGCGCTCTGGCCCCCTGCACCCCTCCTCCCGAGTTTCGGAGGAGGGGGCGAGGGTGGGTGCAAAGCCCTCTGGGCTCCCCCACCCACCCACGCACCCCCCGGCCCCGCCTCCGCCTCTCGCGGCCGCCCCACCCACTGCCACGGCCACTGCCACGGACAGCCTGACGGCCACACCTCCGGGAAGACGTTCTCTTCTCCAGGGTCTTGCTCAGAATCCAGCCACTCCGTGGCCATCAAACCCAAGGGGCATTGGGGTCTCCCTACTGGGTCCCTTCTTAACCCTCCTAGTCCCAACGCTCCCTTAGAACTGGCCAACGAAGGGGAATCAGGTGCGCCTTCCTATCTGGACGACACTTTTCCCAAGGAATATCCTGGGAGCGGCGACATGAAGTACCTCACGAGAAGAAAAAGGGTCCCGTGGTCAAATGACCTTGGCAACTGTTGCATCTGGTATCATTCTGTGAGAGTCACAGAGTACGTTAGCAGCTAAAGGCTCTGAGAAGTCCTGCAATTAAAGAATCCTGTTCTACTTGTTCAGGCCAGCATTTCCAAAGCGCGCATGACCTTAGCCACGGGGCACCTCCGCCCTGCGCAGCAGCAGCAGCCGTCACAACCCGCGCATGCGCCTGTACCCCTATGGCGCATGGACACAAAGCCGTGCGCCACGCATGCGCGCCCCTCACGCACGCCGCGCACGCGCACTCCCGCCCGGCCACCCACGCGTGGAGCTGTCCCCTGATTCCGCGGCCCGCGCTGGAGGAAGGCGGCAGAGGGGGCGTGTCGCAGGGCACGGGTGTGGCCACGCCCACCGCGGGGAGTGGCGAGCCTGAGGCCGCGGTTCCGGCGGGACAGGGAACACACGAGGAGTGCAGCCCAGCTGGTCCCCTCCTGCCTGTCCCGCCCAGGGGCGCCGCTACCGAGTTCCGGCGGCGCCTGGGGTGGACGCCGCCGCGGCTTGAGCGCCCCCTGCCTGCCGTCCTCTGCTGGGCAGAGCGAAGAGCCGACCCGTTGTCTGATCCTCGAGAGCTTGAGGCTTCGGAGGCGGAAGGACGGAGGCGGAAGGACGGAGCAGGAAACATGTGACCTCCAGGAGGCAACTTTGCCGAGCAGAGGCGGTCACGTTGGACGTCCCAGCAGGCCAGGCGGGGACACGGGGCCGGGGACGCGAGAGAAAGGCCGGCGCACGCTGCTGGATTGGGGGCTACCGTGCCTCATCGGTGCCGGGAGATGGGCCTCGGGCAGGCCTTTGAGCCTCAGCCTCCTCTTCTAAAAACTGTTCTTAGCCAAGGATGACTTTGACCCCCAGGGGACATTTGGCAATGTCTGAGGACACTGTTGGGTGTCGCAACGGGGGGGGGGGGGGGGGGGGGGGGGGGGGGGGGGGGGGGGGGGGGGGGGGGGGGGGGGGGGCAATAGTGCTATTGGCATCCAATGGGTGACATCCAGGGACACTGCTAAACAGCATCAAAAGAGGATGAACCCACCCTATGTCCGCAGTGCAGCCGAAGCCGAGAATCCGGTCCAGGTGGACCCACCAGTCCCCCGCGGCGGGGCTCCAATGAGACACCGCGTGGGATTCGGACTAAACCAGAAGGCAATTACAGTTTGTTTGATAGGAAGAACTTCTGTATCATGTTCGTTTCTCATTGGGCAACAAGATAAAAAGTAGAGTAAAAGCTCTCTGCCTCAGACCAAGACGAGAGCCTGCCTGCCGTATAAATTACACGATTTAAGAAAAAAGTAAGAAAAGAAATGCCTCCTTTTGCTTAAGTACGCCAGAGAACTTGAACTCTGTGTGAACAAAGTGAAACGGGTGTAGAAAGGCTTTAAAAAGCTTGCGGGCACTTCGATGGATAATCATTGGTAATTAGGGCATTTTATAGAATCCATTTAAAAGGCTTTAAACGAAGCTGAAATTATTTGTTGACCTTTCTTCCAAAGGAGGGTGGCAGGGGTGCTGGCAACACAGATGTGTCCGGCCCGGTTGGAGGTTTTCTTTTCAAAAAATCTTCAGCCAGGCTTGCAGTGCCATCGTCCATACATGGCAGATTATTAAAGACCAGCAAATAGAGAAAGTGGAATTAAAGCTCAGACTCCTGATCCAGCTGAACAAGAGTCAAAAAGAAAAGCTGGCCAGGCCTCCCTCTGGGCCCCCGGACAGCAGGACCCGGAGGCAGGACTCAGGGTCCGGAGCCTGGGAGTGGTTTTCTCCTGGCGAAGTCCCAGGTGGGTGTGAAATCAGGAGAGGCAGGTAGGGCCAGGCCCGCTGTGGTGGGTGTGAAGGAAGACAAGGTGTGTACGAGGCTGTCAGTGCAGAGACAGTGCGCTCGCAGAGGCTTTCGAGGAAGGAGGGACCAGCCAAGTTTCTGCCGTGGTCAGTGCCCTGGGCCCGCACTAGCCAGTTACATCAGCTCCCTACAGGAGCCAAAACGGAGAGCAAGGCCAGGCTGTTGGTTTTGACTTCCCGGTGCCTTCCTCATTCACCTATCTGCTCACTAACCAAGACAAGCAATAGTCACGCTTCCAAGGACTTCCTGTCCCAGCACTTCCCCTGGCCCCAGGAACAAAAGGGTGAAGGAAAAGCAAAGCACAGTCTGTCCCTGCCTCCATGGGGCTCAGAGTCAGAGGGAGTAAAAGAGACCCAAAAAATCAAAGAATTATTGGAAGAAAAAAAACATCCAATTCATTCAGTTAGTCATTGGCTAAGAATTTGAACCTCTACTTTATGCTAGGCAGTGTTCAAGGAGAAACAAAAAATATGTGAGCAAATTACTATCAAAAACTACAATGAAGACGACACTATAATGAAAATCTACCTGAAAAGAGTAATTCTTATCAGGAGCTCTAAAACCAAGGCCACCTCTTTTTATTAAGAGGGGATAGGAGGGGGGCGCCTGGGTGGCTCAGTCAGTTGAGTGTCTGCCTTCGGCTCAGGTCATGATCTCATGGTTCGTGAGTTCGAGCCCCGCATCAGGCTCTGTGCTGAAATCTTGGAGCCTGAAGCCTGCTTCTGATTCTGTCTCCCTTGCTCTCTGCCCCTCCCCCACTCACACTCTGTCTCTCTCTCAAAAGCAAATAAGCATTAAAAAAAAATTTTTTTTTAATAGAAGGGGGTAAGAGGGACCAAATGTTAAGGACCTAGCAGTCTAGGCTGGGAAACTGGGATAATGCATCATTATTCAGCTCCAGGCTCTGTGCCACCCAAAGTCATCTTGCACTCCACAGTTTCTATGAACCCCAGGCTTTGGAAACACTCCCTTATACATGGAGGCATTGTTGAAGGAGAAGAGGACCCAGACCATCCCAACCATGGACTTGAGGGTTTATGAGGGAAGAGGACTGTTCAGAACCTAGGACAGCTCTGGAATGCCCGGTTATCTAGCTCCCCCACTTCCCTGGGCACTGCCAGCCCAGAGGAGGCACACCAGTGCTTCCCCCCATGGGGAACAGGGTCATCTTCACACAGGTGTCTGCTGCTTTCTGTGCATCTCACTCCCTCGGGTCTCTGCTTTTTCATGGCTTTCACCCTATTCCCACTGCCAATCCCCGATTCTTTCCATCTGACACTCAAATAGGTCAAGGGAAGAGCTGGTTCATTTCATCTATAGAGCGCCTCACAGTTGGTCCGAGCTTGACCTTTGGGTTAACAGAAGCTGCAAGCCATGTTACAGACGACTGCTCTGCAGCCACTGGCAGCACTAGACAAGGGACTGCGTCTCTCCAAAGGGCACGGCCAGCATTCCAGCGAGACCCCCCCCCCCACAACACAGCCGTGCTAGGAAATGAGGGTCTGGACAAATCTGGTGGCCCAAGAGACCATTTCACATGACTTACAAATAAATATTTTAAATTGTAGTAGTTATATTTTTATTCTAATGTGACTTAGTGCAGCTACAGCTAAAAGATCAAACTCATGTTTCCCTTTTCAATAGATTTAATAGCCAATTTAGAAGTATTAATTTTATTCAGACTTATACGGAAATCTAAATGAACCAGAATATCTAAAATGATTTTGAAAAAGAATAAAGTCAGAGGAGTCATACTATCTAATTTTAAGACTTCTTATATAGCTACAGTAATCAAGACACTGTGGTATTGATGGAGATAAACACATAGATCAATAGAACAGAATAAAGAACCCAGAAATAGACCCACACAAACAGGCTTGACTGATTCTGGCAAAGGTGCAAAAGCAATTTAATGAAGGAAAGATAATCTTTTCAACAAATGATGCTGGAACGATTGGATGTCTTAGGCAAAAAGAAAAAATCTATGCTAAACCTCACACCTTATACAACAAGTAACTGGGAATGGATCACAGATTTAAATGGCAAATGTAAAACCATAAAGCTTCTAGAAGAGGGGCACCTGAATGGCTCCAACAGTTAAGCATCCAACTCTGGATCTTGGCTCAGGTCATAATCTCATGGTTCGTGGGGTTTGAGCCCTATGTCAGGCTCTGTGCTGACTACACGAGGTCTGCTTGGGAGTCTCTCTCTCTCTCTCTCTGTCCCTGCCCCACTTGCTTGCTCTCTCAAAATAAATAAACTTTAAAAAATAAAAAAATGTTTTCTTTTATAGTTTAAAAAAAATTTTAATAAAATACGGGAGAAGAGCCTCGGGACCAAAGGTGAAGGCAAAAAGTTCTTAAATATGACAGCAAAAATGCAATTCATAAAAGAAAAGAATGAATAAATTAGACTCTATTAAAATTAAATATTCTGTTCTGCAAAAGACTCTCAAGAGGATGAAAAAGAAGCTTTACTGAACACATGGTATTGGACCAACTTGACGTCCACATGCAAAAAAGAATTTTTTTAAATGAATCTAGACATGGACCTTACCCTCTTCACAAAAATTAACTCAAAATGAAGCACTGACCTAAATGCAAAATGCAAAACTATAAAACTCCGGGAAAATAACATAGGCGAACACCTAGATGACCTTGGGTTTGGCAATGGCCTTGTGGATAAAACACCAAAGGCCCCATCCATGACAGAAATAACCAATCAGCTAGACTTGGTTAAAATTAAAAACATTTTAATTAAAAACTTTTGCTCTGTGAAAGACAATGGCAAGGGAATGAAGAAACAAGCTACACACGGGGAGAAAATATTTGTGAAAGACATCTGACAAAGGCTGTTACCCAAAACATACAAAGAGCTCTTCAAATTCGACAATAAGAAAACAAATGACCCAGTTAAAAAAATGAGCTAAAGACCTTAAGACACACCTCACCGAAGAAGATAGGCAGGTGGCAAGTAGGCACATTAAAAGATGCTCAACACCTTATGTCAACGGGTAATTGCAAGTTAAAGCAATGAGATGCTACTATATACGTATCCGAACAGCACCAGAAGCTGGCGAGGACGTGGAGCGACAGGGACCATCATTGCTGGTGGGAACACAAAAGGTACAGCTTCCGTGCAAGATATTTTGCTGTTTCTTATGATACTTAGCATACTCTTACAAATAATCCAGTTATCATGCTCCTTAGTATTTGCCCAAAGGAGCTGAAAACTTATGCCCACAAAAAAAAAAAAGCCTGCACACGGATATTTATAGCAGCTTTATTCATAATTGCTAAAACTTGGAAGCAACCAAGATGTCCTTCGGTTAAGTGAATGAATAAACCCGTGGTCCATCCAGACAATGGAATGTTATTCAGTGCTGGCAGGAACTGAGCTTCAAGCCATGAAAAGACATGGAGGAAACTGAAACACATGTTACTGATTGAAAGAAGCCAATCTGAAAAGGCCGCCCACTGTCTGATTCCAACTATATGACATCCTGGAAATGGTAAAACTATAGAGACAGTAAAAAAAAAAAAATGGTAGAGATTGTCAAGGGTTAGAGGGACAGATGGACAGGTGGGGCATGGAGGATTTTTAAGGCAGTGAAAATACTCTTTTTGATACTATGTTGATGGATACGTATTATTATACATTTGCCCAAACCAATAGAATGCACAGCGCCAAGGGTGACCTTATTTTAAACTATAGACTTTAAGGGATGATGATGTATCAGTGAGGGCTCCTCGGTTGTAACAAGTGTCCCCTTTGGGGGGGGGGGTATTGACAGTGGGGAAGGTCATGTGGATGTGGCGGTCAGGAGTATATGGGAAATCTTTGTACTTCCGATTCTGACGTGAACCTTAAACTACTCCAAATTATCTATTTTTTTTTAACTGGAAAAAAATATTTGCAAATCATATATTGATTAAAAGAGTAGTATCTAAAACATATAAAGAACTCTCAGAATTGAATGGTTCAAACAAATCCAATTAGGAAATGGGCATCTGACATGAACAGGCGCTCCACCAAGAGGAGAAGCAGATGGTCTGAAAGCACGTGAGAAGACGCTCCACACCATCAGGGAATACGGACTAAACCCGCCGCTGCATACCTATCAGAGTAGCTAAAGCTACAAATACCAACAATACCAAATCCCGGCGGCGATGTGGATAAACTAGGTCACCCGCACGTGACCACCCACATGAGAAACTGGACACTCTCAAACACCTTCTGGCAGCTTTTTATGAAATTAAACACAGATTTATCAGACAACTTGGCAACTGCACATTGCGAGATTCTCCCTGAGGATTGAAAACTTACTTTCACGCACAAACCTGCATATGCATGTGTGTCGGCGCCTTATTTGCAACAGCCGACAACTGGGAACAACCCAAACGTCCTTCAACAGGTGACTGATTCAATAAACTCCGGTGCGTCTACACCATGGAACACTATTAAGCAAAAACAAAAACAAATAAGGCCAACCTGATTCACACAACTTGAATGAATCTCACGGGCCTTGTGCTGAGGACCAAAAGCCAATAATATGTACCATATGATTCCATTTTTATGTAATACTTTCAAAATGACAAAATTGTAGAGATGGAGAACACGGTTGCCGGGGGCAGGGGGTGGGTGAGGGAGAAACAGTGAAGTGAGATCCTAAAGGGGCAGCAGAGGCAGCTGTATTTTGACAGTGTCCACAGAGGATAAAGTCGGACAGACCTACACACACACACACACACACACACATACACACGAGTGCGTGGGAATGCTGGTGGAATCTGAATGAGGTCTGCAGCATAATTAATTGCATTGTACAATGTCAGTTTCCTACTTCTGACATTGTACAAAGTTATTAAGATGTTGCCATTGAAACTAGATGAAGAAGGGTCAACAGCACCTCTCTCTATTTTTGAGTCTATAATTATTGGGGAAAAAGGTTTCAAAAGAAAAACATTAATTAAATGAAAGTACAGGTAATTCACGAATTCAGCAGAAAAAAATTGTGGCTGGTGACACAGTCGTGCCCAAGTTTTTTTTTGGGGGGGGGGCGTTCCTCTGGTGTCAAGGGGCTGGTCCCACCCAGGGGCAGACGCCCAGGGGAGGTCAGAAGCAAGACTCCCTCTTCCCCACTCAGAGCTGGGCAAATTTAAAATCACAGGGGCATCTGAGTCCAAATGAGCCAACCTTCTGAGTGGCCAGAGGCCTTCCTTAAACTCAGCTGAAATTGAATTGAATGACACAGCAGATGTCTTTGTGATAAGAGCAGTCTCAGACAGAAATACCACATCTCATCAACTCTAAGACACAATTGCAAGAAGCACCATTATTTTCTGTTCCGCTATGAAAGAAAAATAAGCTGCCAATTAAACCATGACACAATGCTTTCTTATCGCTTAGAATTTTTAATTTTACTTATTGAAAGGGTTCTTTGAGACTTAATTAGACAGATTTTTATCACATATTACTATTGTGCATACATAAAAATGAAAATACAAGGGAAATAAATTGGTTGTTATTCCTCAAACTTCTTTATACTGAGTCCAACTCTTCTGAATCACTTTTCAACTCAGACTCATCAATGTCTGGGTTTTTTCCACACCCTCTCATCCTCTGTGCAGTCATCCACAGTGCTGATGATGTAGCATTTCTTTAAAGAACTCATAAAAGGATTAAAAGTCATGAGCACCAGGCTCTCAGCAGACTTTGGAGGTGTATACAATTTTTCTGCCTCAGTTCCCACTTCAGCAGTGTTGCTAAACAGGACTGATTTGCTCAAATCATTCGCTCCCCTCCCACACCCGTGACATTCATAAAGGTTATAACAGGGCTCACTGTCCAATCCAGAATCTTCCAGCATGCTGACCCGGTCAGTCCCATATCAGTCATGTGTGCTCACTGCAGGAGGGGTGCCAGGCTTGGATGCTAGGCGTTTTGAGGCTCATGCATGCATGGATAACTCAGCCACGCCATGGCCTTCATGATACACTGGGGACCGTCAGACCCATTCTAATCTCAGAAATAATGTTCGTGTGAAAAATGTTCATCTTAGAAATAATGAAATGCGATAAGTATATAAATAAATATCAGATGGCCTTAAGTGCTACGAAGAAAATGAATCAGGGAAATACGATCAAGAACGGCTGTGGGGGAAGTGGACAAAGAGAACCTTTCTGAGGACAGGATACTTGAGAAGAGTCTGAAAAGTCAGAAGTCTTCGGCCAAAGGAAAATCAGAAGGAAGTGTCCCTGACGGTATCTGCCCGAGACATTCGATGACGCTGCAAAACAAAACCCCCAGGTCTCAGTGGCAAAAACAATAAAAGTTTATTTCTAATCTATCCTTCTTGAGCATCAGCGGGTAGACTGAAACATGTTTTTCACTTCAAGACCCAAAGCTGATGGAGAAGCCACTGGCTGGAAAGCTCCAGTTGCCATGGCAAAGAGAAAGGAAGGGGGCAAATTCCACACAGGTTGTGCAATCTACCCACAAGCGACACATGCCCAGCTGCCCACGTTACTTTAGTGAAAGCAAGTTGCCAGGGCTGCCTAACTTCCAGGGGACGGGCAGCGGAGTGCAGGCTACCGTGTGCCCATGAGAAGAGGCAGACAGATCTAGGGAGCAGCAGTAATGATGGTCACACCGGCAGAGAGAGGAGCAAGCTCACATGCGCTGAGGTCCACAGACGCGTGGTTAGGGGCATTGTGGGGAGAAGCAGCAGGCCAGCATGACTGGTGGAGGACGGAAGCGGGGACAAGTGGCTGAAGAAGACAGCATCCTGTAGAGAGGAGAGGGGAGGCCTGTCCTGGAGCCCAACCACGCTCTAGAAGTCACTATGTCATCCTATGACCTCAAATGGCCGTAGACAGAATTAAACAACCAATTGTATGATCAGGTGGTGGAATTACACGTAACTTCCACAAACGCTTCTGTTGAGCAAACACTGTAGCCAGAATGCGGTTTTCAATCATTTAATTAGTCTTCCAAAATGCTCCAAAATCGCTGTTAATCACAGTTTTAAAATAATACCTTTAATGTGTCCTTAAATACTGCAGTATGTCTCAGCATCAATCTTGCAATTAAATACGTTGAGTAATTAATACATATTTAACACCTGGCACCTGGAATTTTGAAAATAATGCATTTCCCAAAGCAGGTAGCCAATGGGGAAAGACCAACGGGCATTAGCAATTTTCTTTGGGATGACCAGGGACGCAGAGGCCTGGCTCTCAGAACTGGGGGTGTGTGCAGAGATGAGGCAAGCGTTAAAATGAAAGGCTTGGCAACAGACGCATGAAACGATGCTCAGCGTCACTCATCATCAGGGAAACACAAATCAAAACCACACTGAGACACCATCTCAGACCGGTCAGAGTGGCTAAAATGAACAACTCAGGAGACTATAGATGCCGGCGAGGATGTAGAGAGACGGGCACCCTCATACACTGTTGGTGGGAATGTGAACTGGCACAGTGCTCTGTAAAACAGTGTGGAGGCTCCTCAAAAAACTATCCATAGAACTCCCCTATGACCCAGCAACAGCACTGCTGGGGATCTACCCAAGGGATACAGAAGTGCTGATGCATAGGGGCACATGTACCCCAATGTTCATAGCGGCACTTTCTACAATAGCCAAATCATGGAAAGAGCCTAAATGTCCATCACCTGATGAGTGGATCAAGAAGATGTGGAATGGAATACTACACGGCAGTGAGAAAGAATGAAATCTGGCCATTTGTAGCAACATGGATGGACCTCGAGGGTATTATGCTGAGTGAAATAAGTCAGGCAGAGAAAGACAGATACCATATGTTTTCATTCGTATGTGGAACAGGAGAAACTTAACAGAGGACCATAGGATAGGAAAAGGGAAGAAAAAATAGTTGAGAGGGAGGGAGGCAAACCACAAGAGACTCTTAAATACTGAGAATAAACTGAGGGTTGATGGAGGGTGGGGGAGAGGGGGAAATGCGTGACGGGCATGAAAGAGGGCACTTGTTGGGATAAGCACTGGGTGTTATATGGAAACAAACTTGACAATAAATTATATTTTTTAAAAATAAAATAAAATAAAATAAAACGAAGGGTTTGGGGCTTGATGCCGCCTCACAGCTTATCTCAGAATAACAAAGCTGCACCCAGAGGACCCGACAGGCCCAGCCAGGCCTCCCCACCTGACGCTGGGGGCTCGCAAATGCCCTGTGGACGCTGCTCCCATCTGCCTGGGGACTCTGCCGGGAGGTAGCCACGTTGGTGATGCTGTTAGAAACCAAAGGTTGCAAAGCCCTGGTGGCCTGTATCCTCACAAGCCCACTCAACTCAAGAACACGGCCCAGCCCCTGCCTGACTGCTGGGAGCTACAGGAAATGTCAAGGGGAGTCGGGAGCTGAGAGGGGCGCCAGCTTTGATATCCCCATGAAGTCTGAGCCACCAAGAGAACCTGAGTTAGAGGCTGACCCCCCTCACAGCCCAGAGACACCAAGGAACACCCCTTCTCCCCCAGCTCTTCATCCTGGCCTCACCAGCGAACAGAAGCAAAAAAGGGGTTATCACATCCAATAGAAAAGTGCAGTGGAACACGCAAGATATTTTTACCTTGTATACAGTGCTGCGTTGATTCATCCCAGAAGAGACGTTACTGGGAGCATCTGAAAGGCATATTAGCACGTATAACATGTCAACAACCTGGATGGCGCTGTTTGAGAGAGAAGGTTTTCACCTTCGTACTAGGGAACCAAAGGCACAGCGGCATAGTCAAGACGAAGGTTGATTTTTCTGCTGTGCAACAGACCCGACCCCAGCAGCCCAGGGATGGATACACAGAGTGAAAGGCCCACGCTTCTTCTCACGGGTTGGCCCACCCCCCAGAGGCCCTGCCCACACAATCCAAGATGGCGCACCACCTCTTTCACGAGGGACAAAGGGGTCGGACATGGACACCCCCCTCCCCTGTAAGGCCTGACATGGAAAGTGTACAACTCATTTCCCTCCACAGCTCTTTGGCCAGAGCTAGTCATAAGATGGAAAGTTTTGTTTTAATCTGAGTGTCCGGGTGTTCAGCTCTGAGACGGAAAGGAAAATTGATGTAGCGGACAACTCGCAAGCCGTGGCGTGTCGCCCTCCGGGAGTCTGGAGTCTGCTGGGGGAGAAAAGCATATGGCCCAATTCCAACATTTCATCCAAGAATGGGCCAAACGCCTACTAGGATGGAAACTCCCAGGAGGTGTAGTTTGGGGACCAAACTCAAGAGGGAGCTACAGTATCTACCGCAAAGGATAGTCACGGGCTTAACATGAGCTCACGCTGGGCGCAGACACAAGCTGGGGGGTAGGAAGCAGCCTGGGTTCCACGGTCACAGAACAGAGCTTGAGCCCGGCCCCACCACTTACGTTCTGGGTGACCACGAAGGCAGGATTCTAAAGCTCTCCCCCAAGATTCCCAGCCACCGATTATTCAAACACAAGACTAGGTACCGCTGCACACGGCCTTGGCAGATGGCACTAAGATAACTAGAGCGACCATGGAATACTGAAAACGAACAGAGGGTTGAAGGGGGAGGGGGAGAGGGAAGGGAGGTGGTGGTAATGGAGGAGGGCACTTGTGGGGAAGAGCACTGGCTGTTATTTGGAAACCAATTTGACAATAAGCTATTAAAAAAATAAATAAATAAATTCAGGTGGATTAAGAAAAAAAATCAAAAAAATAAAAAGTCACTGAAGTTCAAAAAAAAAAGATAACTAGGTCTGCTGAGACTTTAAAGATAGGGAGAGTATTGTGGATTATCCAGATGAGGCCAATGTGACCACACAAGCCCTTCAAAGCAGAAGAGGAAGGCAGAGGGGCAGGGGGAGAGGAAGGCGGGCGATAAGGCAGCAGGAAGGGAAAAGAAGTTTGAAGCAGGCGGAGGGCCCCACCGCCGACGCGGGCAAGAAAGGGGCCATGAACCAGAGGGTGTGGGCGGCCTCCCGGAGCTGAGAATGTTCCCCAAGCCCCAGTGAATAAGAACAGGACCTCAGCCCTACGCCCACGTGGAACTGAATTCTGCCAACAGCCTGAGCGGGCTTAAAAGTGGGATCTTCCCCAGACAAGAATGCGGCCCTGCTCCCCCCTGGAATTCAGCACCGAGTCCAGCAGAGCCCATCAGACTATGAGGCAATAGCTTGATGCCACGTTAAGCTGGTAGACATGTGGTCATCTGCCTCAGCAGCGATAGGAAACCAGCCCGTGAGCTTGGACAAATGCCTTCTCTGCGGCCCGCTGGCCTCTTGGGTCAACAAGAACGGCTTGTACGAGGCTAGAAGAAGGCAATTCAGACGGCTGTGTACAAGAGACAGTCACCAAGCATTCCTGCTACATCACGGATGGCTGTCATTCCCACCTCAGAGACCCCAGGCCATGGAGACAGATGGAAGTGGGCACTTTGCATGCACGGTCTTACCCAACCCTACAAGGCAGTTACTTTTATTGGCCCCATTTGTAGAGATGAAACTGAAGCACAAAGATTAAATGATTTTCTCAAGGTAAAACAGCTAATAAAGGTGAGATTCCCCCCAAGCCCTGGGGGCTCTAGAGCTCTGAGAGGAGGGGGCCAGACGCTCCCAGCCCAGCCCCATTGTGCAGATGAGCAAAGAGAGGCTGGGAGCCGGGCTGCAGGGAGCCAACCTCTACAAGAACAGTAGGTCTTGGGCTGAAACGCAGATGACCCCCTGCCTTGCAGGCACGGCCTACAGTGGAGCTAGCCGTTTTCTCTCAACCTTCCCGCCTGGCAGGGAAACCAGGGTCTTTCTGCTCAGCCTCCACGAGCAGTCTGCCTGAAAAGAAAGGTCACAACTTCCATCCTTTAAAGGGCAAAAGAGAGGAAAGTAGACAAAAAGCCCCAGTAGACTTCCTCCGTTGCTCAGCCATCATTGGGCTCCTTCTGGATGCAGGGCCAGCACTGTTCTCGGTGCTGGGTTAGTTACATCACTGGGAAATCTGGGCACGTTCCCTGCACAGAGGTTAAGACAAGAAGCAAGTTAGTAACCAAATGAGCACATTTGATCATGGTGGACCCAGGGAGCCCTTCAGGCCTGTGTCTGTTGGACACAGATTCTGTCCACACTCCAGTAAGCTGCTGGGCATCACTCCATGTTGGAAGAGTCGGGCAGCCCCCAGGATGGAGAAGCTGGCACAGAGCGAATCCAGAGACATACCCGAGGTATCCCCTGGGACCAAGGAGGAGAGTCTGGGCTGCGACCTGTCCCCATATCGGGGCACCGAGCTTCCCTGACAACAGTCAGTGACCCACACTTCATGGGAGGGACATTCTAAATTCTGGAACCTGAGAGTGACAGTGGAAGTCAAGCAGAACTTAATGGAGGAGGAGAAGACAAGAGGTCTCTGTCCAGGGCCGGCCCTGGCCCGTGGGCTGTCTCCCCTCTCCGAGCCCCATTTTCCAAGCCTCAGATGAAAGAGCAAAGGGAGATGAGCCATCAAGTCTCCCCCTGCTCCCGGTCCCCAACGTGTGCTCATCCCTCCCTCCCTCAACCAGTCTCCGTCCGCCTCTGCTGTGCACACACCCCTGCATTCATAACCATAAATTGGTGCTTTCGGTTCCCTCTTCCTGCTTGGCAACTGTCACACCGAGCCACCCGTAGGGCCACCTGGCTCGCCCATGGGCAGGGCTGTCAGGCTCTGCACGGAGCTGCCTGTGTGCCGACCTGTCTTAGCATACGTTGCTTTAAATCATCTTAAAAACTGACTTTGGGCAAGCGCTTGACAGGTGAGGTGTGTTTTCCTACTGGAAAACAAGCAGAGCAGCAACCCAAGGCGACCCCACAGAAGTCATGTGGGACCAGAGGTTGAATAGGCCCTAACAGATCAGCTGAGAAGCTTCCAGCTATAGTCAACAGCATGAGGGGCCCCTGTCAGGCCCTGGGAACGTCAGCAGAGCAGAACCTCCACGTGACGGGGTTTTCGTGGGACTCGCTGGGGCCCTCAAGGCTGGAGAAATAGCCCGTCAACCCCTAACCGGCCCGCCTCCCTCCCATCAAGGCATGCTTTTGACGGAGCAGCCGGTTTACACAGGATTTGAGTTAATTCACCAGTTGAGCAATCCAGCCGTTTGCAGAGAAGTATGAAAAGAACAAAGGGCTCTGAGGGGGTGAAGATATTTCCAGAAAACGTCCATGGAGCGTATGAAAAGATGCTTGACCTCCAGAGAAGCATCAAGAGAAAAGCTAGTGAAAAATGAGCTCACAACGAGGGCCAGTATGGCCAACACTTGACTCGGGTGTTCTCCTACCCCCCCGATGGGCGTGTGTAAAATGGCCAACTCTCAGGAGGCCAGCCTGGTCCAGTCGGACAGTGATTCGTCATCCGGGAACGGGTGGGCCTGGCTACGTGATCAGACACGCTCACAATGTGTGTACGAAGTGGTGCGTTGATGCCAGAAATGCCCCCCACCAACAACCATTGTCAAATCCCCCACGAAAGAGACCTGGCCAGCCTCTTAATTAAGATTAAGGGACACCCACAGGACGCAACACAGAGCAGTCATTTAAAACGCTGGTGTAACTTCACGTTATTTGAGTTAGAGAGATGTCCCTACCACATTACTGGGTGGAAACATAGCAAGTTCCAGAATGGCACGCTGTGAGGTTCCCATTTAGGCGAAATTGCTCGTACAATGGGGTGTCTGTGCGCACAGCGCAGCGAGAGGCAGCAGAAGCCGGCCACAACGTCATCCTCCGCGGAGGGAACTGGGGCGGAGGGGGTCTTAATTTTCATCTTGATGCTTTCCTGTGTGGTTTGAAGTCTTTACAATGATCAGTTATCATTTTTATAAGCCGAAAAAAAAGTACCATAAAAACGGTTTCCATTTTAAAAAGAGAGCGAATTCAATGAGGCACAAAGAAGGCAGGCGGTCCGAAGGCCCTCGCCAGGCCTGGGCGGGAGACGAATCTGCCTCCCGCCCCAGACGGCGAGGGCTCAGCAAGGCCATCGCTGCCCACGACAGCGCGTGCGGCTTCAGAGACCTCCCGCCCATGCACTCCCAGCCCACTGGCCGCCACCCCGCCGGCAAATTCCCACCCAGGCCCTGGAGCAGCCTCCCTTCTT
>PJEM01011247.1:0-48062 GCA_004023845.1 Helogale parvula
GGGTGTGTGTGTGTGAAGAATAATTTCCACAGGGCGCCTGGGTGGCTCAGTGGGTTAAGCATCCGGCTTCGGCTCAGGTTATGATCTCATGATTCGTGGGTTCGAGCCCCATGTCGGGCTCTGTGCTGATAGCTCAGAGCCTGGAGCCCGCTTCAGATTCTGTCTCCCTCTCTCTGTGACCCTCCCCTGATCACACTGTCTCTGTCTCTCAAAAATAAATGAAAAATATTAAAAAATTTAAAAAAAAAGAATAATAATTTCCCCATTTGTGTTTTTTAAAAAAAAGAATTTAGAGAACAATTCTTGTAATGATTTTTCTTTTATTTTTTTTAATTTTTTTTAATGTTTGTTTATTTTTGAGAGATAAACAGACATGAGAAGGGCAGAGAGAAAGGGAAACAGAATCTGAAGCAGGCTCCAGGTTCTGAGCTGTCAGCACAGAGCCCGACGCGGGGCTCGAACCCACAAACTGTGAGAGAATGACCTGAGCTGAAGTCGGCCATGACAGAGCCACACAGGCACCCCTGATTTTTATTCTTAAAATAGTTAGTCTGTACAGCTGGTGGCATGACTACTGATATTCTTTGGGACAATCCAAGTTTTACCACTTGCATATACTGGTTTTATAATTTCAAACCCCAGTTAAATGAAATTATTTTTTAAAAATTGCACAATGAAGGAAGTTAACTTAAATCGGGTCAGCAAACAACACTGCTGGGTCTGAACCCCAAGGAGCGCTAGTTTACAGGAGAGGGCAGGCCAGTCCAGTCCACACCTCCGTAAAGGTAAGGGTGATAACAGTAACCCCCACCCCTGGCAGGGCTGTGCTGAGGACAGTGCCTGCAGCCCCGCCAGGACAGAGCAACTACTTGGTTAAGTGTCAGCCTCTGTTAGCACTCGAGACGGCTAACTGTCAACCCGACTGAGCCACGGGATGCCCACGTGTTGGGGCAAACGTTATTCCGGGTGTTCCCATAAGGGTATTTTTAGATGAAATAAACATTTAAATCAGTAGACTGAGTAAAGCAGACTGCCCTCCTTCACGTGGGTGGGCCTCACCCAATCCGGTGAACGCATGCATAGAACAAAGAGACAGACCTCCCTGGAGTAAGAAAAGTCTTCCCGCCTGACAGCCTTCAAGCTGCCATCAACTTCTTCCTGTCCTTGGACTCGAGCTGAAACACAGGCTGCAAGCCACTGGCCTGTGGCCTAGAGCCACACCACAGTCTCTCCTAGGTCTCCAGCTTGCTGACTGCGGATCTTGGGATTCGTCAGCCTCCATAATCGTGTGAGTCAATGCAACATAATAAACCTCTTCCTAGGTGTAGATCCGGTTGGTCCTCTTTCTCTGCAGAGTACTGACTAATAGAAGATTTATGACATTTGATCTGTTCCAGGTCGAATGACAGCTATGAAGTCCAGTGCATAGCAGTTTCAACTTGCAGGGCTCAAATCTGTCCATGGTCACATCTGACCAGAGATCAAAGAACAGGGACAACCCTCTTGGGGCCCTGAATCCCAGAGTCGCCCCCAAACAGTGCAGACGGGGGAACATCCAAAGCCGGCCACGAGCCTGCTCCGGCAGCCACACACCTCGCACCCTGTCTCCCCGAATCCCCGGGGAGCCCTACAGAGGACCTCAGCCAAGTGCGAAAGCAGGGCGCTGAGGCCAGAACCTGGCACTGACCCTCAGCCAACAAGCGCCGCTGAGCCCCGGTCCAGTCACATCGAAAAGAGGACACCTTAACAAAACGTGTGTGAAGTGATCCCCACGCTGATACCTGGAAGCCAAATCAGTGTAAATCTGTTACGAAAACTTAGCATCTAAAGGAAAACCATTAGGAATGCTGTTTGCACTGGATGGATATTCCAAGTCCCTGCCAAGTACACCTGATAAATACTGTAATAAGATCACTCTCTCATTGTTTTAAATTGGTTTCTTAACGTGTATTCATTTTTGAGAGACAGAGAGAGACAGTGCGAGCAGGGGAGGGGCAGAGAGAGAGGGAGACACAGAATCCGAAGCAGGCTCCAGGCTCTGAGCTGTCAGCACAGACCCCGACGCAGGGCTCAAACCCACGAACCACAAGCTCATGACCTGAGCTGAAATCAGAGATTTAACCGAATGAGCCACTCAGGTGCCCCTAATTGTTTTAATGTAATTTACTATTTGCCAGCTTCTTAAAATGGCTTAAAATGGGCAAAGACTGCCAGGAATACACTGGAGACATGACAAACTTGTTTCAAATTCACAAGGCAAAGCAGTTAGGAAGGGGAAGCCTATCAAGCACCTGAATCTGCAGCTTCCTGATCGCAGGCTAGGAATGCTACTGATACCGTTTACCTAAATTTTACAATTTTACACACACAAAAACCCTGTGTGACAAATATCTACCCACTCGCCTAACGGTGAGAGACAGAGGGGAAGCAAGATCGCTGGCAGCCTCCAAAATAACTCACAGCGTCTTTAGAATGTTCTCGTGTTTTGATTAAATGTCAGCTCTAGAATGTCAGCATACGAGGCCCTCCTCCCGAATTCCACGTACAGAAACCAACCTACTGTCAAACAGACCAGATTCCGCGAGGAAGGAGAAAAGAACAGTTCCAACTTACGAATTTAGAGAAAGTGCATAACTCCCCAGACTCCGATTCACATTTGTCTCACGCTGTGAAAGAAGGGATATTTCGCTGTCCATTCTTTTCCGCTTCATTCAGCCAAGTAAGTACCATTCAGGTTATAAATTTTCAGTGGAAAACACATTAAGATTTTTTAACTCGATAGGAATTGGCTATCAAGATCTTAAACTTGATTCACAAAAGACGTCCATACTAGTTTACTTGAGCGTGTTTTCAGAGGAGACACCGCCAAGTTCGATGGCTTAGACAAGTGACAGAAAAGGAACAGACGCTAACCCGTGGCCCTGGGATGGGAGGACACACAGGCAGGGCCGCTCCCTGTAAGCAGCACCGGAGCAACTCCTGTGGGGCTGCCACTGGTCACTTGCACCTCTGCCCGCCTCCAGGGCTCAGAGCCCCAGCCGGATGTCAGGACGGGCCCCAGCGAAAAGCTGGCCTTGAATAGTTGCTAGCTGAACAGGATTACTGAACGTGCATACAGAAATTTTGCACAGCCCCCCACACACGCTCAAAGCACCCTGTAATCCAAGTCATCCAAGACTCCTACGCATCCTGAGACCTGAGCCGATGTGCACAGGACAGGGGGCTGCCTCTCCGGAGTTCACCGGGTTTGGGCCCAGACAGCTCCGGTCACAGCGTGTGGACGCGACAGACACCAGACACTCCAGCCTCACGGCAGGGAGACAGGCCAGAGCAGAATGATCCCCAAGCTCTCCACCACTGGGGTGTGAATCAGAGGTACAGAGCCAAACACGTTTAAGCAAAGAGGGAAAATAAAAAAGGAAAGGCAGAAAAGAGAGGAGAAAGGGAGACGCCAACTCTGTCTTCACCTTTCAGAAAAGTCCCTGCCACCCCAGGCGCCAGGTGAGGCTCTGAGAAACCAGGATGAAGACACAGGATTAAGAAAACAGAAGAGCTAAAGAGGCCGGGAGGTTGAGGGGGCTGGCAACCCTCCCTGTTCAGCGGCTACAAAGCACCCCAAGGGGAAAGGTGGTGGGAGTCCAGGAAGCCTGGTCCCACCGCAAGCTGCCCCCCCCACCCCGCCCCGTGTCACTGCCTCCCCTGGGCCAGGATGAGGGGCCGAGGGAGGAACAGCCTCCAAGGCCCCTCGGCTCTGCCCTTCAATGATTCAGTATTGCGACTTCCCCACCTCGCGCCCCAAGGACGACCTGGCCAGCAGAGCAGGGCAGAAACTCCTTCCCTGTGGCCGGCTCTCCTCTCCGGCCACAACACAAAGGACACAAGGAGCAGACGAGCCCGCAGCCCACTTACCCCGCGAGTTTGTCCGGATGGGCTCACCTTGGCAGAGTGCCGGCAGCGGCAGGGCCCGGGCGGGCTGCCTGAGCTGAAACACCAACGCCATGGGCACCGACCAACGTGGACAGCGATTCAGAGGGAAGAAGGGTTCTCCATGAGGCCCTGGCCCGGCCACCTCCTGCGCCTCCCGCAGCAGTCTTGTTAGTGTGCTTGTTGGGGCAAATCCTAAGGCTGCCAGCCGCTCTGGAAGCACAATGGGTTACATAACCCCAGGCGGCCCGGGCGCCCTATCGGCTCATCGTGCGAAACCGCCCCAAAGAGAAAATGACGCACCCAAAAATGTGATATCCCTGCGTTGGGGGGGGGGGGGCAGCTTTGTGGCGGGTGTCTGGCTTTGCCTAAAAGTTAAAGAGGAACAAAAAGTCTGCTGTTCGCCTCACTGCCCGCTGGGAACCGGGGGTGGAGTACATTTATCGGAGGCCAGACACCAAGAGGCCCCCGGGACCACACTTGGCAAGGTCTGCGAGCCACGTGCGCATTCCTGGGGGTGCTCCCGGTCCCCCGGAGGGCAGTCCACTGTGCGTGCTCTGCACGGTGACCGTCCAAGAAGACTGTAACCTGAGCGCGTCCTGCCTCTTCTGGCTGCCCCGCACCTTGAGTGTGGAAGGGAGCCTGTGTTTACACCTGCACACATGACGGCGCGGGCGCTGCGGCCCAGCCCTCGACGCTGCCTGCCGTCGCCACACCCCGCCGGGTCTGAGGTTTCAGCCACGCTCTGCCATTTCATGGCCCTCGGTTGTCACGTTCAGAGAAAGTGAAACTGTTTCAACAGGCTGGATGTTTCCTGGATTTCACCTGGCAGAGATGACACTGGAGCCCCAGTGGCTCAGGTGTTTGGACAAATGCAGCTAGGGCACTGCCTCCTCCAGGGAGCCCTCTGGGTCCTCCCCCAAACGCTCCTTTCCAAGGCTCGGCCCGGCACCCTGTCCCTGTGCCCGCATGTGCCCATGCTGATCGCTGTGCTGACCACGGCGCACAATTCCCACCGTACTGTGATCTTGGGGGTCAGGAACGCCTGCCCCGGGGTCACGACCTGAATGAACATCTCACCCCGCAGAGCCCGGGGTCTTAGGCTGGATACTGAACCTCCTGTGACTTAGTTTCTTTGCCTAGGCTCTGGCCACATGAGGTGCTATCCCAGCCACGGGGATGCAGGGCTGCACCAAGTCCTTGCCCTCGAAATACAAACACGCCATAGCTCATGACTCCGCTGGGGGAGGAAGAGAAGACAGGAAAGGGAGAGAGGAAAAGGTGGGGGGACCCGCTTTTCTGTACAGCGGTCACAAAAAGCCTCTAATGAAACACCATTTGGAGACAGGGGAGAGGGACTCCTGAGGCCATCGGGGCACAAGGCGATCCAGGTGCCTGGCGACTGCAAGACAAAGGCCCTGAGGCAGCACATTCCTGGTGAGCTCAAGGATTAGAAAGGAGGCCAGTGTGTCTGGGACGCAGTGGGCACAGACGAAGGTCACAAGGGCAGGGGAGTCCTGTCCCTTAGATGCCACAGGCCCCAGTCAGGAGCCCGCTGCAGGACTGGAGCAGAAGGGTCAAACCACAGGACGTGTGTGTAAGAAGCCCGCTGGGTGGGCAGACAGAGAAGAGACTGCACAGAAGTGCGCAGGGATGTGGGAGCCCGATTAGGAGCCCACCGCAATAACCCAGACGTGGGATGGAGGCGGTGTAGACCAGGGTGGATGCTGTGGAGCCACTGAGAGACTGTCAGGCTCCGGACACCCTGAAGACAGAGCCCACAGACCTCCCAGCGAACTGCAGGGCGAGACAAACACAGAGGCCATGAGCGCCTGGGCCTGGGCGACTAGAGAGACGGAGGCAACATTTACAAAGCCAAGCAGACCACCGGAAGAGCACGCGGAAGTGGAAATCGGTTCATTTTTGGCTGTCTGAGTCTGAGATGCCCGTATGGGCCCAGGGGAAGACATCACATGTACCGTCTGTCTGGCCTCTGGGGGAGAGGTGGAGTCTGAAGACAGGAGTTAGACAGTGGTCAGCAAAGGGCAGACGGTAAATCCTGGAGACTGAGGGAGGGCACTCGGGGCACAGCTGTTTACGGGAGAGCAGAGACTGAGCCCCAGGCCTCCCCTCCCCCCACCCCGACATCCCCAGGCTTGGAAGGAGCAGCGGCCAGCAAGGTAGGAGAACCGGAGAATCAAGACCCAAAGCCAAGGGACTAGATTTTCAGAAGAAGGGAGTGGTCGGCCGTGTCAACTCCTGCTCAAAAGGGCAAGGAGATGAAGGCAAAGGACGGACGCCTGCACTGGACGAGGCCATCAGTGCCGGGGAAACGGGGGGGGGGGGGGGGGGGGGGGGGGGGGGGGGGGCGGCTGGATGCAGGGGAGAATGGAGGAGGAAAGGCAGGTGCGAGCACCGCCTGTGGGGAAGGCGGAGCCAAGAAGGATTATCCTTACAAAGGGAGAGGTCACAGCACGTCAGCACATCTCTGTGCCGACAGGAGGGATCCAGGAGCGAGGGGACATGGAAGACATAGACAGAAAGTGGATGTAGGAAATGTGTCCTTCCACAGGTGGGATTCAGTGCAAGAGCAGTGGTCCTGGTCCTCTGTGCTTAACGTGAGACCGAGCCATGAGAAGCTCCTGGAAGCACATCTGCACGTTTATCCAGCTGCCCCCGGGCATTATTTCAGACAGGGGCAGAGATGGCAACACTGCAGACAGAACGGGAACCGGGGCAGACTGTGACGTGAGCCCGTCTGGGTTGACGCCACCGATGCCCCTTGCTTTCGCACACCATCCTCGACCGTCTCTGCTCAGAGCCCTCGCGTGCCGGCTCCAAGCCCTGGTCTCGAGGACCCCTTCGGGGAAAAGAAGCAAGCAGGAGCTTTAGTACGGTCACTCTGCTCTGCTCCTGGGTCGCGGGGAAGGCATGACCAACGTGGGCATCCGTAAGGAGCCAGATCTGCGCAAATCCTGGCAGCAGCCGGAGGTGCTGGAGGCAGTTCCCGCCACCCAGCTGGGTGTTACCTCCATCACACCTGTCTTCGTGTGCGACTCAGAAACGGAGTCTCCAAGAGAGGGGGCGGTGCCAAACTACACTGAGCCTCGCTATGGGCCATGCACGCTGCTCAGGGTTCAAAATTCCCACCCCGAACCTTCACAGCGATTCTGTGAGGTACCGTCTTCATCTCACGTTGGTTCTGGATGGCAGGTGTCAAAGCCCCATCCCGGGCTCTTTGCACTGAGACTCTTGCTCCCTGCCGCTCACAGCTCGCAGGACGCACTCCTGCGGCCGCGCCTCTCCTGGGCCTCCCCCTTCCCCGGCAGGAAAGGCCCCCTCACCGGTGATGGTGCAGGCATCCCGGTACCCTCTGCAGCTGGGAGCATCTTCCACAGCCTCGCTCACGTAGTGCTCCTCGGGGATGCCGGGGCCGCAGGCTAGGACCACATGGCCGCACACCTCCAGAGGGGGCACGGGGCTGGCCAAAGCGTCGGCGTGCGGAGCTGTGGCGTCCAGCTTGGCAGGTTTCACGGGGAGGTGCCCACTGCCATCGGGGGCCCCGCTGCCGGAGTCTGGGCCAGCCGGGCGGACGGGCCCCGAGAGGTCTGGCACGCCCGCGGGGGCTCCTCACACGGAATCTGTGGAACAATCCAGAGAGAAGGGCAGAGTTAGCAGAGTCTCTGAAAAATAATAATAATAATAATGATAATAATGATAAGGGCCCTGAGACGGTGTGGGCTCTGACCAAAAATTCTGAAAAGCATTTTCTTCAAACCAAATTCCTCAATGTTGATGTCAGAACTGCAGGAAACTGCTGAAACGCTCCAGCACGACAGTTCTCAAAGTGTGACCCGCGGGGTTCCCGGAGACCCGTGCGAAGGGTCCACACACAAGGTCAGAGCAGCTCACTCTCATCCTCTCAGAGGCACGACGGAATTTTCCAGACACCATGTGACGTGTGGTGACATCTTTGCCCTGAAGGCTTCCTAACAGGATGCCTACTTCTGTATCCCTGTGGCCCGGGTGTTTATGTTTGGATTTCTAATACAATACATATGAATCAATATAACGCCCGCGAACAAAAGCTCTTGGGGATCCTCAATAATGTTTAAGGGGTCCTGGGACCAGGAATGTTTGAGAATTACTGATCCAATGCATAATGTACTGGTAGTTTTTTTTTTTTTTAGTAAGAAAGAAAACAAAAAGCAGGGAAAGTTAACAAATATTTTACCCAACATGACACAGTTCTGACTGAAAACTAGAGCCCCGGGCCCGGGACCTTCTCCCTCAACAAGACTATTTACCACAATCCACCAGAGTTCCTACTCTATGTAAATGAATTCAGCCGGCATTAAAATGAACACACAAAGAGGCCTTATGCAGCCACAGAGCAATTGGGGGGTCTGGGTGGGCCCTGCCTGTGGCCCCTCTGTCCCTCCCACTGGCTGTCCCTGGCTGCCACCTGTCTGGGCCCAGCCGGGGACACCAGAAGCAGCCTGGCTGGGACCTCCTGGCCAGGTTCCCACCCTCGGGGTGGGGCACAGGCAGCGCCCGGTGCTACGGCCCAAGGAGTGGCCTCTGCGTGGGGCCCAGGACGGGCAGAGGGAGGCGGCTACAATCTCTGTTCCCATGCATTCTGGGGTCCTGTCACCTTAGTGACAAGAAAGCCCCTCCCCCCCGCCCTCTGCTCCCTTTGCGGCACCCCCTCAATGGCGGCCTCCGGGTAGCACTCTTCCTACAGAGAGCCTGCGTGTCCCGCCACACACCCAGCGCCCTTCCGAGGAGCGACCGTTCAGCGACCCCTCGCTCGCTGCCCGCCGGCCGGAAGCTGCACGGACCAGGGCGCTTTTCACTGTGCACGTCACCATTTTCACTGTCAGGAGACTTTATGTCCAAAGCCTTCAGTCAGCACTGCTTTCCAAATAAACAAATAAACACACACACAAATACAAACTGGGAAGGGTGGTGAGGCCTGGAAATCCCTGGTGAAAAGCAAAGGGTAACCAGAGACGGGACTAGACAGTAGCATCTAGTCAGTGATTCAAACACAGACAAACGGAGAAGACGCCTTGTAAGAAAAAGCCCGGGGTCCCCGAGCAGAACCCTATACTCTGGGCAGCCGAGGCCCGAGGAGGCGCCCAAAAGACCTCCAGGAGTGACCGGCGAGTCATTAAGCATTGTTCTGTGCAAAGACAGCAGGACGACACTGGCCGAGACTTGAAGACTTCAGGCTCAGATCCCACACGCTCCCGGGGAGCTCCGGCCGGGCGAGCAGGCCACACCAGACGGGCTCCCACTAATGAACAGACCAACGGAAAGAACTCGAAGGTGCGGAAGACATGCCACGTTAAGAATGGCAGGGAACTTAGACCAGGGACACTTAGAATTAATGTCTAAATAATGCACATGACTCACAGGCCTGAAACAAAGAGCTCAAAAGAAAAAAAAGGGTCCAATGATATTAAGGAAACTTAACCATGATCCCCAACAAAATCTTGTTGTTTCTTCTTTAAGTTTTTATTTATTTGTGTTGAGAGAGACAGAGAGAATGAGCAGGGAGGGACAGAGAGAGAAGGACAGAGAGAGAATCCCAAGCAGGCTCCGCATCGTCAGTACAGAGCCCGGTGTGGGGCTTGAACTCACAAACTGTGAGATCATGACCTGAATGGAAACCAAGAGACAGACACTTAACTGACTGAGCCACCCAGGCACCAGCCACCCCTCACCCAAAAACATCTCTTAACCAGACTGACAAAGATTTAAAAACTATAACAAGGCAGATCTTTCTGCCTGGGGGTCCTGTCCCTGTGCTTTAATAAAATCTGCTTTTTTGCACCGAAGACAAAAAAAAAAAAAAAAACTATAACAAGGTTCAAGATGACAAGAGTTTTAAGAAACTCCCAGTTTTAGGGGCACCTGGGGGGCCCAGTCGGTTGAGTGTCCAACTTCGGCTCAGGTCATGATCTCTCAGTTTGTGGGTTCCAGCCCCGCATCGGGCTCTGTGCTGACAGCTCGGAGCCTGGAGCCTGCTTCTGATTTGGTATCTCCCTCTCAGCCCTGTCCCCAGACATGCTCAGTCTCTCTGTCTCAAAAATAAATAAAACATTCAAAAAAAAAGAAAGAAAGTCCCAGTTTTATGCATTTCCTGGGGTGGTAGTAAATTCGGAAGGACAGCCGGCTGTCTGTGGCTCTCTGACTCGGGTGGACACGGGCCCAGGCGGCAGCACCGTGGACCCCACGTGCCACAGAGAGCAGGGCTCAGTTACAGGTCTGCGCAGAGAGGCAGGCAGGCCGCGGCGGAAGGGGAGTTTCGGAGCAGGAAGGAGGTCACTGCCCCGGAAAGATGCTCACAGAGAAGCCGCAGGGAAGGAACACGGCCTCCCACGTCCTCGGACCCCGCCCTCACTCAAACCTCCGTAATTCGAACTCAGACGCGTTTTATATGATCTAACACAGAAGTCTGAACCACCTTCTCCTTCTGCAAAACGCCACTGTGCTACTGAAAGCTAAGAAAACGTTACTGAATCAAAGTATGCATATATTTTTAAACAAGGGGTCTCAAATATACAGATTTGTTTTTGTTGTTGTTATTTTCAACATTTATTTTGAGAGAGAGACACAGAGTGCGAGCAAGGGAAGGAGGGCGGAGAGAGAGAGAGAAGGAGACACAGAATCCCAAACAGGGTCAGGGCTCCGCGCTGTCAGCACAGAGCCGGACGTGGGGCTTGAACTCACAAACTGCGAGATCATGACCTGAGCCGAAGTCGGATGCTCAACCGGCAGAGCCACCCAGGCAGCTCTCAAATATACAGGTTTCTCAGAAGGAACTTCAGGGGCGCCTGGGTGGCTCAGTCGGTTAAACCTCCGGCTTCAGCTCAGGTCAGATCTCACGTTCATGGGTTCAAGCCCCGCGTCAGGCTCTGTGCTGACAGCTAGCTCAGAGCCTGGAGCCTGCTTCTGGTTCTGTGTCTCCTTCTCTCTCTGCCCCACCTCCTCTCGTGATCTCTCTCTGTATTAAGAATAAATAAAACATTAAAAAATTATTAAAAAAAAAAAAAAAAAAAAGAAGGGACTTCAGCCATGGACTATCCAGCCCTTGCTCTCATGGCCCGTCAGGGGAGGGACTGGCCTAAATCCCGATTACCAGCCCGACGTCCCCTGTCCTGCCTCCTGGTCTGCTGCTTCGATGCACAGAAGTCATACACTCACCCCAGAAACGAACGGCCGTAAAATGAATACAAGTATGAGCACTTTCTAAAAAAGACGTATTTTGGACATCTCGGCAAACGCTCACGAGGGAACACAGGCAACCATTCTGAAGTACGAAGTAGCCCCACTAAGTGCTGTAAACGGCAAAGCCTTCAGAAGCGTGAGAGGCCTCTCTCTCCCGCTCTGAGTAGAACAGAACTGCTTTAATTTGTTTTCTCCTCCCAAACCCCAGTGACATTGATTAAGCCCAAGGTGTGTGCATTCGAGGCATACTGTGCGTGAGGAGGTCATATCCCACAACTCGTGAATTTTAATTCTTACCACGCTAACTCTTCTGGTCATAGTAGTTTATTTTGTTGTGGTAAAAAAAAAAAATCCACATACCATAAACTGCGCCCTCTCAGCCATCTTTAAATGTAAAGCCCAGGAGTGCTAAGTGCACTTCCCCTGTTGCACAATCAACGCACAGAATGTTTTCCGTCTTGCAGCACCGAATCCCCATACCCATTCAACAACCCACTCTCCCCCTTCCTGCCAAAAAGCTTTTATTTTTTTTCTTTAATGTTTATTTATTTATTTATTTTGAGATAGAGAGAGAGCAGGGGAGGCGCAGAGAGGGAGAGAGAGAATCCCAAGCAGACTCCACGCCATCAGGGCAGAGCCTGACGTGGAGCTCGAGCTCATGAACCCTGAGATCGTGACCCGAGCCGAAATCAGGAGCTGGACACTTAACTGACTGAGCCCCCAGGTACCCCCCCATCTACTTTCTGTTTATGAATCCGCTTCTCTAACTACCTCATGTGAGGAAAACCTTACTGTGTTGGTCTTTTTTGCAACTGGCTATGTCACTGAGCAGAGCATCCTCACGGTTTACCCACATCGCGGCATGTGTCTGAATTTCATTCTTTTTTAAGGCTGAATGATATTCCGCGGCACTGAGGAGCCCTTCTTGAAATGAAAAGACCCATCTTTAGCCCATTAAAATCAAATGGAAAACAACCGAAACTTCTATCGATATAAAACCAGTTACGAATTACAGTCCACGCAAACCACCGAATTCTGGAAGATGAGACCCTGCACTGCCGCCTCCCTGCCAGGTACCGGTAACACGCCCCAAGGAATCACAGAGTCGAGAGTCCCGCTCCTGCCTTGGTTCTATGTGACACTCCCGTGCCGGCATTTCCAACCCTCTTCACTGTGAAACCCGGCTCCACAGGACCCCTGGTTATGAGGCCTCTACTTCATGCGGTTCACTCTGGGAAAAGCCCCGCTGCGTGTCACACACCTGCCATGCCTTCGACCCGGCTTGTCCGGGCCACTCCTCCCCTGCATACACACTGTGAGCATCCTGAAACCCGGCTGGTCCTGGCACCTGCTGGGTACCAAGTTACTATTTACAGAACAAAAAATAACAATGAAAAAACGTGATTTGGTCCAAATCACCGCCTGAGGCTATGAAGTTCTAGGATCCGTAGGAACCAAAGGATCTCAACTCCCACATTACAAGTCCAAGTCCTAGCCTTGACAACGAAGAGAAATCGACAGGAAGCCTTCTGATGACTCCTGAGGTGTTCCAGGGATGAGGACCCCACCCCCGGGGCTCCAGCCGAACCTCACTCTTTCCATTTCTGACCAATATGCGCCAGAGGGGACCGTGGGAGATGACCCACATCCAACGATTCAGCTGTCACAAAGCCTCGTCTATACCCTGCCCGGAGGCTGGCCTGCAGGACCCTCAGCCACTCCCTCGCTTGGAGCAAGTCACAGAGCGTCCTGAGGGTGGCGGGAGGGGGGACGCCACCTAGCCGGGATGAGGGACACCCTAACGCTTCCAAAGCAATCTTCCCAGAACAAGTGCTCATCCATGTCTTTTTTCGTAATGCGGTCTTCTGCAGACAGTTCTGGATCTGTGAGAGCGCAGGGATCAGAAACAGCCGTGCGTCCAATCACACTGAGAACGCGAGCAGCCACCACCCAGGGGGCCACCAGGCGTGCGGCCCCAACAACCCCAGAGCACCATCTGGGGAGAAGGTGCAAGACCTGAGCTCCTGTAGGTCCCGGACCCCTCCTCTCTGGGGACACTGCCCCCATCCCTCTGACTGTTAAACAGATCACAGACAGGGACGCACTGCACGTCTCCAGCACCGCGCTGAGCACGCAGGAAACCCTCCCGTTTTACAACTCTCAAAGTGTCCCTCCCCCGTTATTTAGTTACTGGGTAGGAGAAGTGACCCGTAGCGTTTGTAAGCGTGCATGATTCTGGACACCGGGATTCTGCAAGGCAGGGCGTACCACGAACACCTGCAAATTCCTAACAATATCGACCTCCGCCTGGGGCTCATCACCCGTGCCAGGCTCTGTGTCAGAGCCTGGAGCAGCCACCAGCCCCGCCTCCGTCTTCGCAGGGGAGCTGCTCCAGACCCATTTTACACTTGAAGAAAGGAATGCTCAGAGAAGTTCAGCAACTTTTTCAGGGTCACAGAGCATGCAATCCAGACAAGTGGTGGAAACCCAACGTGAAAACAATTCCTGGCACCCAGCCTCCTGCCTGCCCCTCCGTCTACCGGACGCAGGCATTGCTGAGCCTTCGGGGGTTCAGGGACAAAGCAGCCGGCGCTCTCTGGCTCCAGAGAACCCTGGCTCACCAAGTAAAAGGCCTCTTTCAGGCCAGTGAAACAAACACGGCCCAAGCGAAGCGAGAGTAGATGGTCCGGGCCATGAAAGCGCCTCTGTTTCACTGCCTGAATTCCGCTTGGAGCCCGCGGGAAGGAGGATTCTTCTGCGCAGAGGAGTGAGAAATTCTGCAACCTGGTCAATTCTCCAGCAAAAGAGGGGCCGGGAAGAGATGTAGGAGGAAGTACACACAGAGGCGGCTCTGCACTCCTGGGAGAATTCTCCAGCCTCCCGCAGCCCAAGGCCCTGGACCGAGGGCCTGGCCTCACTCTTCTGGGGCCGCGTGGCAGCTGCCTGGCTGTGAGCGGCCGCGTCAGGCCACCCCTTTCTCGAGTTTGGTGCTGACAAAGTGCACGGGTGCAAGTCCCTCCGGCTCCCGCAGGTGCTTTTTGGGAACCTGAACTAGAACCCAAAAAGCCGCGGGACACTGAGGAGGTGGCGTGGCCCCGCTGGGCCTCAGATGCTCCTCCGGGGAAGGGGAGGGCTTGAGCGAGCGGGAGCCAGCCAGCCCCCCGTGGCTGGGCCACACCAGGAGTCCCGAAGCACAGCCAGTCACGGGAAGGCGTCCTGGTCCTTGTCAGCCCTCCCCGCACCCCTGGACTCTCACCATGAACCCTCCCCACCCACACGCACGTGACCTCTGGCAAGACAGCCAAGCGATCTGCCCTCTGTGGTCGCAAATCACCCATTTCCCAAGGGCCAGGAAAGAAGCTCCCACCTGGACAAACCCAGAGGCTCCAGGTTGGCGGCCCAACAGGTGACAGGAGAAGCCAGCACAAGGTGAGCCCTCCATGGCCAGCCGGACGCCTGGGCTTTCGACACTTTTGTTGTTTTGTTTTGTTTTCCTCTAGGCAGAGGCATCCACTGGATGTGGGGACTGTGCCTTACTGCCACAGTTTAGCAGTTCTAAACAGGGCCAAGTACAGCAAAAGTTGTCAGAAAGGGACAAATGTTCATCAGGACCGTATCAGTCCTCTACTGCTGCTGTGACAAACTGCCACAGAGCCGGTGGCCTGAACTAACGCCCGTCTATTAGCTCACAGTTTCACAGGTCAGCGGACCTGGCACGGACCTCCCCGGGCTCCGGCCCGGCGCCGCGGGGCTGCCCTCTCCGTGCTGGCGCTCTGGGAAGCACCTGCCTCCAGGCTTGTTCAGGCTGTCGGCTGAAATCTGGTCCCTGTGTTCGCAGGAACGAGTCCCCTGTTTCCTAGCTGGGCTGCCCGCTGGGGGCCAGTCTTTGCTCCTAGCAGGCCTGGGCTCCCTGTCTCACTCTCCACGCGCTCCCAGGAGCCCCTCTTTGATCCTCGCCTGTGCCCCCCCACATCCCAGAGCACGCTGGACCCTTCTCACACCTGGAACCTAACTTCCCCTTCCTCCACATCTTTCCACATCTTCAGGGCCTCCTCTTCCTTCTTCCTTTTCTGCTTCTAAGGGCTCTTGTGATTACACTCAGATAACCCAGGACAATCTCCCTGCTTTAAAGCCATGTGATCCATAACCTTACTTCCAACCGACAGCCCCTTTGTGGCAGCACCTAGGTTAGTGCTTGACTGACTACCCAGGGGACAGAAATCCTGAGCAAACAACTTTAGAATTTTCCTGCCACAAGGGCCTTGGGTTCTGAAGGCAAAGTACGTCTCGGGAGCCCCCATGTTGCCCCAAGCCTGGTGAGAAGGCACACCAGAGTTGGCCCACCGCCACCCAGAGCTTTTTGGCCCCCAGGAAGATGATTTTGAGCCCCAATACTGGAGACCACACAGGCCTGGGTTTAGTCCCAGCTCTGCCACCGCCACCTGAGGGCAATCCTTGGCCAGGTTGCAAGAGGTCTGTCATCGGTAAACTGTGCGGCCGCCCCCTGGGTCTCCAGTAGCTGGAAGAAGCAGACACAATGATAGCAGAGGGCTGCCAGGCAGAGGGGGGATCCTAAGCGTTAGCACCTGACAGGCAGCCCAGCCACAGGCCGACGGCACACTGTGTCTCTCCCGCCAAGAAGCGCACGAGGCCACGTCACTGGCAGGCTGAGGCTGCGGGCCATGCGCCCCTGGACCCGGACACTCCCCGGAGGCTGACCGGCTCACAAAGACACCGACTAAAGTGTGATGGACGCCAGGCTCACCCCGCTCTCTGGCCAAGCCTGTTCTTTTTCTTGCCACACTAGAGCCGCTTCCTGAGCAAACTGTGTGCTCAGAAGGTGGTGGGACCTGCATGTGCTATTTCAAAACACAGGCAGCCTCTGCACTCCTGTCCTTGTCGAATGAGCCACAGGCCTGGCACCGGACTCCGTAATGTACATGCATGACCTCCCTGATGGCTCACAGTCTTTTTACTGGAGGGGAACAGGCTCAGAGGGATTAAATAACTTGGCCAGGATTTGAACCCAGGGTTGAATGGCCCCAAAGACACTGCTCTGTTACAGGCGTGAGTGATCGGGTGAGTGTGTCGGTCAGTAAAGCGGAGAATCCCATCCCACACGACCTCTCACCGCTGACATCCTCCTACATCTGTCCACGGTCTCTCCAAACAACGCTACTGCCATACTAGGGACGAAGGGACTCAAAGTGAAGCCCCAGTGAGACCACTCAACTCTGCATAAGAAATAAAGAAGTATGCAGCCCCGGCCCCCTCTGCCAGCCAAGGTGGGGTCAGACCGCATGGGCCGTGCTGGGCAGGCAGGCGGCCGAGGGGCACCCCCTGGTCCACTTCTCCCTCCCTGCCTTATTTGACCCTTCTGCCCCTCCCATCAGCACGGCCAGCTCCTTAAATAACTGGACAAGCAGCAAAGTGTGGAAACTATTACGCATACGTGGACCAGCAGGTGGGGATGAGCAGGGCACGGATGGGCTGCGGGGGCAGCCGTGGGGTCACGTGGGAGCAGCAGCCCTGGGCCGGGCCGGCCCCGCGGGAGGACACTACTCCGGGCCGGCTTCCACTCACCTGGAGCCGTCTGTCCCAGAAAACCAAGCCCCAGGACAGCGTCTGTTCTCGTTTAGGGAGGCAGATTAAGTGCTTGCTCGAGGTTTCATCTCAAATCACAGGAGAGGCAGGACTGGGAAGGATTTCTAACCGACACAAAAATTCCAACTACTGCTACACACAAAGCACAGGAGCGTCCTGGGAACAGGCAACTGCGACTATCACAGAAGGGGAAAGGAGATTCGGAGAAGACAGTTGGCCACCACAGCCAGAAAGTCAGAGCCACGTCAGGGGACCCACAGGTACAGGACAGGAGATGCCTGATGGTCTCCAGGATTCCTAGGAGGGCCCTGGAAAGGCTGGGGCCCCAGGCAGGCGCCGTCCTGGCTTCCGCCAGGATAACCGCAGGCGTGAGACGTGGGTGGCACTGGAGGGCCCGTTCATGCGTGTCTTTCCTCGTGGCATCCGCTTTCCCACGCTCTCATACTCACACACACAGACGCGCACAGGAAATAAATGCCATTTTCAAGTCTGTACCGTTCTCCAGTTCCCAAGAAAGTGCGTCCTCAGAAGTTTTTAAAAGAAAATCAAGGGGCACCTGGGGGGTTCAGTAGGTTAAGCGTCCAACTTCCACTCGGGTCACAACCCTGTGATCTGTGAGTTCGAGCCCCGTGTCGGGCTCTCGGGCAGCGCCTGCTTCTGATCCTCTGTCTCCCTCTCTCTCCGCCCCTTCCCTGCTTGCTCATGCTTTCTCTCAAAAATAAACATTTTTTAACAATAAAAGAAAACCAAGAATTGCTCAAAGAAAATGTCCCTGGAGAAAAAAATACTGTTTAGTCCTATAACTCACCCTTATCTTTTCCAAACCTGCTTTAGGACAGAAGCAAACCTACCAACACATGTCCCTGTGCCCAATCAGTGTTATGAAGGACAGACTCAGTTTAACTGATCAGATCTCCTGAATGAAAACCACGGTCAGGTGACCCTATCCCCCAGTCTCCAAAAATAACCCTGCTGCAGTGGAGAGAACAGAAATGCCCTGCACGCTGCCTCCTGTAAGCCCGGCCCCATCTCCCAGAAGGAGGGAAAGGGAATCAAAGGCCGTGTGCTGACAGCCTTACGTAACAGTCCCAGCTCCCAGAGCAGCGGCAGCAGATTTATACCATGCCAGAAATAGCTCCCTCTCCGCAAAGGGGACAGGCCTGGGAGGCTGAGCGCAGGCCCCGCCCACAGCCTCACTCTCCCCTTCTGTCCACAAAGGATCCTTCCTGCACTTTCCGACACAAAGCCAGTTCGGTGAGACCCGCTGCCGGGGCCCAGCACTGCCAGGGGTCACCTGAGGCCACGGGTCAGCTGAGTCCACCTCAAAGCTGCAGTGACATTCAAAACGTAGCTGTGGGTCCCTCGGAGACGGCGCCCCCAGGCCAGGGGAGGGACGGTCACCCCAGCTTGTTCCTCTGAACGGCGGGGGGGCTTCCCCTGCACAACAGGGTCACTCTGCACTCCCAAACCAACTCAGGACAAAGAGTGGCCTTCGGACACTTTACCCTGCCGGCCGGGGAGTGTGAGGCCAGCCTGACAGGTGGCAGGCAGGCAGGACAGAAGTGGTCCTGTGTGCCCTGCCCCACTTCAAACCCCAACCAGAACACCCAAAACTGCACCAGAGACCCCTCGTGTCCCCAGGACCACGGGAGGCCCGCAGGCTGGGCCGGAGGAGCCGGGGAGGGCGGCGAGGGTGGCAACCTCATCCCAAGTCACCGTGGGGTGGCTCACGGGCAATCTCCGGATTGTGGGCTGGAGAGCTGCCGCTCGGAAGAGGGAACGTCCCGAGGAGAGCCAGACGTCCTACATCAGAGAGCCCTGCAGCCCAGACGCACGCATCATAGTCACTACGAAGGGGCCCGGGGCTTCTGGGGAGCAAAAGCCGCGGAGGGAGGAGCCGGAGGTCCAGCTGGAGGTCTGTGGGGAGGCCAAGCCCCCGAGGTCGCCCCTGCCCTCTCCACACACAGGCCTGAATCGGAATCGACTCGCCTGGCCAAGAACAGCAGCTGCCAAGCCTTCACGCTCCAGGACAAGGTTAAGACAATACCCGGAGCAGGAGGGAGGCCCGGGAATGTGGGGCAAGGCCGGGAAAGGAGGAGGGGGGCGCCGTGCCCTGCGCACCAGCCCCTCAGGCCCCGGCTGGAGAGGCGCTCATTCCCTGGGAGGAGTCTGGCTTTTAAATCAATCATAACGACTCCGACAAGGCAAAGGGTGTCAGCCGCTCCTGGTTATTGCCCAGTGACCGCGTGCCCGGCCAGGGCTGGGTGCGTCACCCCCGAGCGAGGACGTAAAACCCACAGACGCCCGTGGGGCCCGTGTCGTGGCCCCGCTCAAGCTGCTGATGGGGAAAGAGGGGCTGGAAGGACCCGGCCAGTCCACGATCCCAGCGGCAGGGCTGGTACTGAACCTGAGCCTGTTCACCACTACCAGACGCGACAAACGCCAATACCAACTTAGTTCATGGTATTCTTCTCTTGCCACTTACACAGATCTGAAATGTTTCAGAATAGCTGGCACATAAAAAATGTGCACATGAAAAAGAAATTAATATTATAAGATAATGTCAGGGTTTTTTTTTTTATGTTTTTAAATTTATTTTTGAGAGACAGAGAAAGGCAGAGAGAGGGGGATACAGAATCCGAAGCAGGCTCCAGGCTCTGAGCTGTGCTGTCAGCACAGAGCCCAATGTGGGGCTTGAACCCACGAACCGTGAGATCATGACCTGAGCCGAAGCTGGACACCCAACCCACTGAGCCACCCAGGCGCCCCGATGATGTCAGTTTTGAGACAAATGCATTCAAAGGAATCACGAAGATGTTTTTACACTGAAAAAAAAAAGTTAAAATCCCCAAAGAAAATGCTTATGTATGAATCATTATTAAAGGAATGCAGTAATAGTTTTCGGGAGAAAAATCACAAAGCAATCAAAGAAACGGCAATTAAAACATGAGACACTATCTTGTTACCTATCAAACAGGCACACAGTTTTTCATCCTAATTATAGTCTACACTGCGTGAGGGTGCAGGTGGTGAGCTAACCTGTGCCCAGGGGCATGCCTCAGAAGCAGTCCATCTCTACAAGTATTTCCTAAGGAAAAACCGTAACTGCTGTAGTTACCTTTCCTCTTCGCAGCTAACAGAGAACAGCTGGAAAATGAGAGCGACTCATAACATGGGGTTCGATTCGATAAAGCCCGGCCCACCCTCAACCCATCGGTACACTCCTCACTGCAGCACCGTTTCTAATGTCAGTGCTGACAAGCACCTGCTGGTCCAGGCAACAGGCTCAGGGCAGATCAAGCGGCAAAATGGCAGACGGCAAAACAGGGTGCAGAAAACGGGGTGTCTGTTTCAATAAAAACGAGACACATACAAATGTAACAAAAGAGTATTTCACCTTCCTAGGCCTCCCGGCCTCATGACCCTTCACCACCCACAGAGCTAACCCCAACAGTGCTCTGCTACCCCTCTTCTCAGGCGCCCGGCCGCCCGCCCATACGACAGCCCGGCCCTCGCCTCTCGAGGGCTGTGTGACCTCTAGCACCACCGCACCATCCTAGATGCCCGCAGCTTCCAAACAGCCTTAATGTGAGCACATCACCTCACCGCAGCCACAGAAATGCCACAGGAACCAATGTGTGTCCTCAAGGACTTCCACCACAAGCTCAAACCCTCTGAAAAGTCACCATTAGTCACTGGGTGAGGCTGGGCACGTTAGAGTCGGCCTCTACATGCCTCAGTTCTCTCATCTACTATATGGGATGTAATAAGAGTACCTTACTGTGCAGGGCTGTCGTAAGGATTAAATGAGATAATACATTACTATCAAGTGAAATGCACACGCAGCCCATGAAGTACTTGCTCAGTGAAGCTCCCTGAAGAGGGATTAACCTGCTGGGGATACGGGAACCCTATTTCAACATCCTCCCGTAAGCATGCTACATGCAAAGTTCAAGTACGCATGGTCTATACCCTACGCCTCGTGTCATATGGACAGAAACTGATTAAAAGAAAGCCTCATCTCTGCCTGTTTTGTTCACTGCTGTATCCTCAGCACCCAGAACACAGTAAAAGTTCCACGAATTTGTAGAAAACTTTAGATGACTCGTCCAGCTAAATATAACCAACCCCATCTTCTGACTTAATTACAACTACGTGACCGGCTGATCACAACTGCAGTGGCTCCACCATACAGTGGATTTCCACTGAGTCACCAGTCACACGAGGAAATGAGAAGGGAATGTTGGAGGGGCTTCCCGAATGACAGAGCCAAGGTCAGCTTCTGAAACTGACCCACGAAACATGAAAGCTTGAAAAAGAAAAAAAAAATTATCATCAAAGCATCAAAGGATGACAGGAAATTTTTGTTTTCAATTGTATTTTTACATAAAGCTTCGTTTCCATTTCCATATCAGCTTCTCAGTGTGCGCTAAACTACAGTGAAATCAGAGCCCTGTGTTTTTGAAAACAGATTCTGCAGCTATGGTAACAGCAGCTGTCACTATTCTGACTTCACTGCAGGATCCAGGAGAAGAAACAGCTCTCAGCTCGGACATGGCAGAATCAGTTCTGGGCCAACCAGCTCCAGAGATCGTCCTTTCTAATAAAATACGCTTAACTGTAATTAACAAAGCCCTGAAACTCCAAATTCTCTAGACAAATGGTACCACATAAAGAAGTTCCTTCAGCTAACAATTCATATACTCAGACACGTACACACAAAAATATACTATTCCTGCTTTTATAAATTCTGAATAATCCCCCAAGAGGCAAGTGATCGGGCCACATTAAAAATCGGGTTCTGGACTTACGCCATCTTGCTGGCGAAGAAGAGACTGTGCGCCAAGTCTAACGCAGGCACTGTGCAGGAGCGGGAGGCGCGGCTCGGTGTCGCCCACTTGTAGTAAGTAACCCAAAGCAGACTTTGGGATTACTCAAGAAGTAGCACAAATAGTTAGGAATGCATGGTATTGAGGGGAGAAGCCAAAAGTTTCTGTATAAAAATATCCCAGAGAGCAGTGAGGCCAGAGACCGCCGCTCAGAGGGACTGGAGGGAACACATGCTCCCCCAGAAACAGCACCCAGTTAGTCTTTCCCGCTGAAATTCACAGCGCTGCTGCTGGGGAGCGGGTCAAACAGCCCACACACCCCCAGTGAATGCTGACCGCTAGCTGGTAGTCATCATGTAGTTTCAGGGCGGTAAGATCTCTTTAGGGCCAACGGGCCAAGTAACACAACAGACAGAGGCAGTAGGAAGACAGGAAATAAAAAGAGGAAGCACCCAGGAAAAAAAAACCAAAGAGGGGGAAAAGAAGGGAACTAGATGTGGGGGGGGAGGCAGGGAGGACTGAGTCATCTCTAAGCAAAGCACTGGCACTTCGCTGGTCCCCACCAGCCCCTGTCCCCAAGGTGCCAACTGTGGAGGTCCCACAGAGGCACCAAGGCTGACTGTTCATGACCTTGCTCGGGGTGGGGGAGGGGGACCAGTGCCCACACACTTCGCTTTCCCAAGCTGGGCTACCCCTTTCCAGGACAACCAAGCGGCGTCCCTCTGTGGCCCAGGTGGGTCCAACACACCGCAGGGCTCCGTCTTCGCGAGTGCAAGTGTATAGCAGACTTCAGCAAGACAGCGGGAGCACAACTTCAAGTCTTCGCCATTCACGTGGCCTCGCGAGAACCGAGGGGGTCACGTCTGCACAACCACATCACGTCTGGCCTGCACCGTGTTAAGTTTTCAACTAACTGCCAAAAGTTTTCACGTTAAAAAAATCTAGATTTCTCAGTAAATTTGGAGATCTAGCCACATCAGGTTCACATTCCTGAGCAGTGGCACGGGATCAAGAGCTAGAGAGGAGGCACCCTCCATATGCCAAGGTCCCCACCACTCCCTGGGGCCCGGTGCCCAGCGGTCAGCCCCTCTGTGTTACCCGCCTGGCCTCTGCTGGCACGTTATATTCTGACAAAGATGCTCTCGAAGACGTCTGCCTTCTTTCCCCTAATAAAGTATGGTGTGTGTGTTTTTTAACGTATATTGATTTATTTTGAGAGAGAAAGTGTGCATGGGTGCAGGCATGTGTGGAGGAGGGGCAGACAGAGAGACTCCCAGGTAGACTCCATGCTGAAAGCGCCAAGCCCGAGGTGGGGCTTGAACTCACAACCCGTGAGATCATGACCTGAGCCAAAATCAGGAGTCGGACACTTAACCACCTGAGCCCCCCAGGCGGCCGTGGAATAGGTGTGTCTTTGATACTGAATGACCCCAACCTTGGCAGGTCTCCTTTCTCCTATCATTCTGCCAAATGCCAATCTCGAAAAAAGGAACTGGTTTTGGATAAATTACCGGTCAGCTTATTGTTTACACTTACAATAGAGGACATACAGCCCAACATAAAAGTTTTTAAAGAAACTCCTGAGGTTCACATAATGAACATTTCCTCCATCAAATTCTGCTATTCAATTTCTGATCAGAATTTCACGGGGGAGTTCTAGTCACCCTTCAAAGACCCGACAACCCCAAGTCCATTTACATCGTTCCAGGGTAGAGGAAATGAAAACAAAATCCATTTCTGTTTATGAAGCAAAAATAACATGACAGCTACACCAGATAAATACAGCACAAAAACTATAAACCAGAGACGAACCTCACTCATTAACAGCAACAAAATAACTCTCTTAATGTGGGCAAACAAGATCCACTACCACATTAATAAAAAAAAAACACATAAACACGCACACGCATCACGGGAAACAAGTCCAGGAATGACTCACATTAGTACAACCCACCAGATTACCACCTCTAAGAAGAAAAGTGATTATCTCTGTAAATGCTAAAAACTTCAATGTAGTTCAACAACTTATATCTAATAAAAAACAGTCCCTACTGTGGGAATTGATGGACAGCGCCTTGACCCCACACACACACACACACACAGTGGTCAACCACATTCTCAGTGAGGTCAGGAGCAGAGTCGGGGCGCTGGCCCTCTCTACCGCCAGGTAACGATGTGCTGGGGGTGTTACTAACACAGTAGACAAAAGGACAATTAGCAAAAGAAGGGAAACAAGAAGGAAAATGGTATCTCTATAGATGATCTGACTGATTACATACCTAGAAAACCAAGAGAAATAATAACAAAACTAACTCAATAAAGGAAGTCAGTAAGTAGAATATATTCGCACAAAAATCAACAACCGTCACATCCATGAACAATAACCAGTTAGAAGATAAGACAGCAGATGAAATCCCATACGTGGCAGCAAAATAAAACATTCTGAAATAAACTGAACAAGATATATGCAAAACATGAATGTTTTAAAACGTCCCACAAAGTTATTCATCATGACATGACTGTAAGAGTGAAAACACTCGACGCAACCTAAGGGTTTATATACAGGAGTTTGTTCGACCAAACAGCGGAATCCTACGTGGCAGTAAAGAAAAAAAATCGATGAGGAAGATCTCCCTAAACGAATTATGGAAGTCTCTGGAACATACTGCTCAATACAAAAAGAAAGGCATAAAACGTTACTACTTTTTGTACAAGACAGAAGAGGAAATAAAACATTCACATGGAAGTAGCTGTTTATTTTTATTAAAAGAAAGGATGATCTAACCAAAAGCTGGTTAGCTTTGGGGGCAGGGAGGAACAGGGCGAAAGCAAAGCGAAGCGCCTGTTCCTGTGCTTTGGGATCTAGGTCACGTTAACATTTTACATCATCCAGGAATTAAGTCAGTGAAGACATAAGACTAACACTGCTTGTAACCAAAGGGAAGAGAACATAGAGAGCAAATGAGTAACATTAGCACTCAGAAGAAAAAAAGAAACCCTCAGAGTCTCTTGCACTCAATTCTCTGCCCGCACTCAACGAGATACCTTCCAAGGACAAAAAGAACCACACAAAGTCACCTTATTTAGTAGATGTGTCGTTGTTAGAGGTGTGGGCAGAGCCAATTTTAAAATTACCTGGGGTCCAACGTGTAAATAGGTTGGTTAATAACCAGCTGCTCATACCAAGGTTTGGGGGGATGTTTATCTAGTCGGAAAGGCAGGGAAAGCAGAAGCAAAACTCTAAACAGGTTCCGTGTGGGTGGGACTCAGAATTCAAGGGATGAAGCTGGAGAGGCAGGGGCAGACGCAGACCGCGTCACCGCACTGCTCCAGGGGGCATGACCCACCCTGTGTGCTATGTGATCGGGCACCAAGATGGCCCTGGCCGTCAACCCCCTGCTGTAGCAGAGCCTGGCCTCGCAGGTGACGAAGCTACCGCAGAAGACATTCTCTGGCTGCCAAACTCATCCTGAGATGCTCAGTGATGGGAGAGAGCTTCATGGCCAGGATCTGGGGAAGGCTCAGAACAAACAAGAGCCACAGATTTAGCAGGTCTGCAGAAAGGCACATATTTGTTTTGGTTTGTTTTTAATTTATTTTGAAAGAGAGAGAGAGAGAGAGCGAGTGAGAGAGTGAGCGAGCAGGGGAGGACACAGAGGGAGAGAGGGAATCCCAAGCAGGCTCCGCGCTATCAGCACAGAGCCCAGTGCGGGGCTCGATCCCACCACCGTGAGATCACCACCTTAGCAGGAATCAAGAGTCAGATGCTCAACAGACAGAGCTACCTGGGGGCCCCAAAAGGCACGTGTTTTAAAAACCGATTCCAGGGGTGCCTGACTTCGGCTCAGGTCATGATCTCACAGTTTGTGGGTTCGAGCCCCATATCGAGCTCCGAGCTGACAGCTCGGAATCTGGAACCTGCTTCAGATCGGTGTCTCCCTCTCTCTCTCTCTCTCTGCCCCTCCCCAGCTTGTGCTGTCTCTGTCTCTCCCTCTCAAAAATAAACAAACATTAAAAAAAAATGATTCCAGCCCTTCCACAATTCCTCTGGTTAGAATCGAACAATATCATATTAAGTAGCTGAGAAGAAAACATCCAGCTGCTTACTGAACCCACTGAAAATAAACCCTCAGTATTCCAAGGTAAAAGGAATTCACAAGTCAGTTCCAGAAAAGCTTTCATCTCCAGGAAGTCTAACACAAATATCTTAACTTCGGTATTTTTAAGAAACATTCTGTAAGTGGCTTAAAATGTTTACTATTCACTTGCTTTTTCCACGATTAAGTTCATGATAGAGCAACATGTATTCTACTCCTATTAGTCTAGAATCCCACGGTAGCTTCCCAGATTTCAGCTGGGAATACTTGAGAGTCCTTCAGGATTACATCTGGGTAACTCAGACGGCAAGTTCAACACCGCAGTGACACCTCCAAGTCCGCTGGTGCTGCCCGGGCTGGGGCTGTCCCGAGAATTCACGGTTCTGTGACATGCTGCTACTACCCAGTCTGGAAGCATCTGTGGCCTCTCCCCCAGGTCTCACCTCACCGCGGCCTTGGGACAGTGTGCCTACGGCTGCATGACGAACCACCGCAGAACACACCTGCTGACACCACCGGCGACAGTCTCTCTAGTTCTGGGGGAAGAGCCGAAGCTCAGCAGGGTGGTCCCTCTGCTTGCCTCCCTGGGGTCTCTCACGATGCTGGGAACACGGGCTCACTCGCGTCCAGCACTTCGGCGGGGATGGCGGGAAGGCTGAGGCCTCTCTCTCATGTGGCAACATGCTATCCCCATGCGGCAACTTAGGCTTCTCATTCGGTGGCTGGCCCCTAACAGGTGGTACTCAGGTCTCCAGCAGAAATTCAGACCTCTCTAGACTCGGTCATGAAAGTCATACAGTATCACTTTCTGCCACAATACACTGATCAGCGTGAGTCACAAGGCCGCCCACATGCCAGAAGGAGGACAGACATTCCACGTTTCCCCAAGACCCTGGCGACAACCTGTGGCCCAGCACGTGGCCATCAGCATCAGCCCCGGAGCCAGTAAGGCACGGCTAACGTGCCCCGGCCTGCCATGAGTCTGTTCCAGCAGAACCCAGCCCTGAAGCCTTTCCTGGAAGAGTCTGATAACAGAGAATTTGAGTGCTTCTTTGGCAATGGACTCTGACAAGGGCTGACAAACTTCTGTAAAGGGCATGACAGATATGTTTCAGGCTTTGGAAGACAATACGGTCTCTGTCACTTTTCTACTCTGCCCTTGAACCAGGAAATCAGCCACTGGCAATATGTAAATGAACGGGAGTGGCTGGGTTCCAATAAAACTTTATTTACAACAACAGGTGGCGGGACGGAATCCTACGCAGACCCCTGGTCCAGGACAAGCAACACTGGATTTGGGAACAGAAAACCAGGACCAGACATCCAACATCACTACTTACTACCCACGTGACCCAGGGGTTTAACCTTCCGGTTTACTTTCCACATCTGCAGCACAAGGACACTATCACCCATGTCCCGCGGTGCCGCAGGGAAGGATACATGCGAAAGTGCACAGCAACCTCCACCCCCGGTACAAGGCCCCGGGGGCCTGAAGAACAGCTCCCTGGGAGGGGGTCACGGGGAAACCCAGCTGGGCAGGGGACAAAGGACTGTCCCGCCCTGTTTTTCATAGAAATGGAATCCTCACTGCTGAATGATATTTTGGTCCGGACTGGACACTCTTCGCTAAGGACCTGGCACTGTTCTGCACTTTCTCAATAGCAAAATACCTTGTCCGAAGGCCGACACCACTGCCACACCCACTACGTCACAAGCAAGTAACACACAGTCAGTGAGAAGAAAGAGAAAGGAAAAAAACCCAAGGAAGGGCTTTATTGAAATACCAAGTTGGTTCCCTAGCACAGCAGTATTGAAGCTGGCTTTATAATTTCTGAGAGGTTAGGCAACAAACAGTCTGAGACAAGTATATATATCTCTTAATGCTAAAAGTATAACTGGTATTTTTTTTTTAATTTATTTGAGAGACAGAGAGAGAGAAAGCACAAGCGAGGCAGGAGCAGAGAGAGAGGGAGACACATAATCTGAAGCAGGCTCCAGGCTCCGAGCTGTCAGCCCAGAGCCCGACGCGGGGCTCAAACCCACAAACCGTGAGATCATGACCTGAGCTGAAATCAGACGCTCAACCAACTGAGCCACTTAGGCGCCCCAACTGGCATTTTTTTAAAGCGTGTGAGTGCAAACTCTTACTTTCCTGAAACTGGCCCTGGTGGGAAAAAAAATGTATTCAAAAAAATATTTTCTAATTTAATCTATCCTTAGCCAAAAGCAATTGAAAGGATTAAAGCACTTTGTTTGCATCTCCACTAACTGGGCAGACCTTTATCATAGCAATAGCCCTCTGCGAGGACAAGAGATTTCCACAAAAATAACTGGCAGCATTGCACTCCCGTGTCTGGAAAATTCCATTTCACACAAGAAAGGGGGTAACATTAGAAGCGGAGAGGCCTGCCCACCATCAAACTCTCCCCCACGACTGGCGTTTCCTGCTGCACGCACCTGAGCAGGACCTTGGCCACCACTGGCCTTGCAAGGTCACGCCCCCTTCCTGCACAGCTGGGTAGCCGCGGTCGGAAGCAGCTGTGCGCGCAGCCGCCATGAGAGACCGCTGCCCTCCAGAGTGACGGGGTCAGCAACAATCCAGAAGGGTGTGGGGGCCCTCCTAAGCCCCAGAGAGAGTGCCAATGGCCGTCGCCATTTGGACGGACGTCCCTTTCAAAGCGACACGCACCACTTCCAGAGCAAAGTACTGCTGAACGAAGTTAACATCCAGGCAGATGCAGGGATGGATGGACCCACAGCTCCCCTTTCAGAAACTAATTAACTGGTGTAGACCGTTGGTCTTCAGAGTCAGAAATCAGATGGGAGGAGCGCGATGACTTAGCATGAAGAGAAGCAGCAGTGAACGTTCCAAATTCTCTTGCGTTTGTACTTAAGCAGAATGGAATTCTCACATGATAGCTGGACGTCTATATTAAGGATCGCAGGCCAATCTTCTCCTAAATAAAGTTCAAGTGGCACTGAGTTCACATGACACTCGGGCTCTCCAGACGGCGGTTGTTCCCCCGTATCTCCTACTTTGGAGCCCAAGCTTCAAGGCCGCTCCTTGCCGGCTTGTGCCGCAGCCAGAGTCCATTCTGTGCCCAGGAGGCGCGGGCGCCACGGGCCACCAGAGGTCTGAGCAATCACAGCGGCCCCTCTCATGCAGGCGTGTGGGTGCACACGAGTGTGCTCACGCACATCCCACGCGCACACACTGCTGAAGGCCGGCGGCCGTGGACGTGCCGACGTCAGGGGAAGCTGGGTCAAGAATGTGTGGGAACGCTCTGCGCTCTTGGCAACTTCTCTGAAAATCTAACATTAAAGATTTTTTTACAAAATAAGATCAACTCTAGGTCAACTTGAAGACCTGAGGGGTGCCTCTAGTTTTCACATGCTTCTCTTGCGTCAGCCACTAAGTCCTTCGGAAGGCCAGTTTGTTTTGCCCCAAAATGAAGCTTCAAGAGGCTCCCAAGGGCGGGCAAACATGCCTGACAAAAACGTATAAACATTCAACATGAAGATTCAGGCTCTTCCCCCATGACAGCTGCAACTACAGGCCAGGCCGCGAGATGAAGCCAGGCCGGGAGAACAGGCGCCCTCTGCGCATCGGACTGTCCTCCCGCCTGCGTCTCTTGCCCCCCCCATCCCCACCCCCAACAAATGCAAAGGGACAACAAATACTGAGGTGCGGTCCTTTCATAACCCTTCAGCATTTCAGGGCAGTGAGAACATTTTTTATTTCGTTTTCACAGAGCTGCCTACTCCATATTCAAATGAACACTCCAAGAGAGGTCCTGCAGCACTAGCCTCCTCTCTCTCTCAAAGCTCTGGGTCTCTGTACTTGGTTCCCACACCTGGAACCTCTCCCCACTAGGCCTCCTCAAGGCCTCCTCTCTCATTTTTGTTCAGATCCTATGGACACGTGGACCCCTCAGAGAGCTCTTTCCGGACCACCCTGTTTAAAACCACACTTGTCCCAACACCCATTACTGTATCTTCTTCCCTTTTTTTTTTTCTTCTTAGAAAGTCATTCCTTCTAATAACCTATTCTCATTTGTTGAGGGTCCATCTTCCCATAATGGAAATGAAGCTCCACACAAGTAGAGTTTCTGTATGTTCCGTTCACTGTGAAGGCAGTTTCCTAGAAACCCTCAATGGAGAGATATTCCATGTTCATGGACAGCAAGACTCCATATTGTCCAGGCATCACTTCTTTCCAACATGATCTAGAGTGTGATTCCAGTCAAAATCCCAGGAACTTATTTTGTGGAAACTGACAAACTGGGTCTAAGGTTTATACAAAGCGACAAAACAAAACAAACAAACAACTCAGAATAGCCAACACAATACTGAAGGAAAAGGAGAAAGTTGGGAGACTGATGTTACCTGGTTCAAGACCTACTATGAATATACAGTAACCAACACAGTGTGGCACTGGTGAAAGGACAGGTAAGTAGATGAACAGAACAGAATAGAGAACCTGGAAATAGACCGCCATAAATACAGGCAACTGATCTCTGACAAAGGAGCAAAGACAGTCTCTTCAAGAAATGGTGCTAGAACTGGACATTCATGTGTAAAAAATGAATCCAAACACAGACCTTACACCTTTCACAAAAACTAACTCAAAACTGATAGTTATAAAATGCAAAACTATAAAACTCCAAGAAGAAAATGTGGGACAAAACCTACATGACATTGGGTGTGGCTATAACTTTTTAGAAAAGGCAGAATCCATAAAAGAAATAATTGAAAAGCTGGACTCATTCAAATTAAAAACTTGTGCTCTGAAAAACACCAAGAGAATGAGAAGACAAGTACTCAGAAAACATTTGCAAATGCCACTTCTGATGGACTATTATCCAAAATACACAAGGAATTATGAAAACTCAACAATCAGAAGACAAAACCCAAATAAAATATAGTAAAATAAAACAAGGCCAATGACTGTAACAGACACCATACCAAAAAAGATACACAGATGGCAACATATGAAAATATGCTCCAGGGGCACGTGGGTGGCTCAGTCACTTAAATGCCCAACTCTTGGGGTTCAACTCAAGTCATGATCTCGTGGTTTCATGGGGTCGAGCCCCATGTTGGGCGCCTCACTGGCAGCATGGACCTGCTGGGATATATTCTTTCATTCTCCCTCTCTCTCACTCCTTCCCTCTCTCTCTCTCTCCGCCCCTCCCCCACTGGTTCTCTCTCTCTCTCTCAAAATAAATAAATAAACTTTAAAAAATGCTATGTCATCAGGAAAAGGCAAAGGAAACACCTATGAGATACCACTACACACCTGTTAGAACGGCCACATCCCAAACACTGACACCACAAATGCTGGTGCAGATATGGGACAGGAACGCTCTCGTTCACTGCTGGTGGGAGAGCAAACGGCACAGCCACTTTGGAGGACAGGCGCTTTCTTACAAAACTAGACTCTGACCCCAGGATCCCGCAATACAGCTCCAAAACTTACGTCCATACACAAACCTGCACCCAGACGTTTACATCAGCTTTATGCATGACTGCCGAAACACAGAAGTTACTAAACCCTAAAAAGAAATGGGTTATCAAGCATGAAAAGACATGAAAAAACCTTAAATCAATATATTACTTAGTGAAAGAAGCTAATCTGACAACAAACCACAACTACAGGATTCCAAGTACGGAACATTCTGGAACTGGCAAAACTCTGGAGACCATAAAAAGATCAGGCTGCAGGGGTGGGAGGTAGGGAGCAGGGATGAATAGAGCACAGAAGATTTTTAGAGGAATTAAATATTCTCTATGATACTATAATGATGAATGTACATCATTGTACATTTGTCTAAGCCCACAGCGCGTACAAGAATGAACTCTAAAGTACACTCTGGACTCTGGTGATTATGATGTGTCAACAGCTTCATCAACTGAAACAAATGTATCACTGGTGGGAGACGCTGATAATCCGGAAGGCTGTGCACATGTGCGGGCTATGTGCAAAGTCTATGCAACTTCAATCAATTTTGCTATGAACCTAAAACTGCTCTAAAATTGTCTTTTTTTTTTAATTAAAACATTAAAAAATTTTAAGCATCTAAAACACAACAAAACAAAACCATCAACACGCTTGGCCCTATCAGTATTAACAACACGACTTCTTGGGATTGACAGGAAAAGAACAAAATATTTTAAATACATAAAGGACATTTCTTATGCAGAAAAAAAAAGTGAGGGGCAAGTATTATTATTCCCATTTCACAGTGAAGGAAACTGAGGCACAAGTAAATGGTGAAGTCAAGAAAGAATCCAAGCCACCAACACTTTGCTTGTCCCCACCACAGGTATCCATCTCTCCGTAAGGAAAAAACACCCTGACATCAGTCACTTTAAATTTTTCCCTGGAAAATAGTACTTCAAATATTAGATCATTTTAAAAGTAAAACATAAATATTAGAGAAAATCAGACACACCCAATCACATATATTCTTGAAGGAAAATGCACAGGGAGAAACAGACCACAGTTCTCACCAAGCTGCTGTTTTCAAAATTCTGTTAGAATTCATCAGGACTAGGGGCGCCTGGGGGCTCAGTCGGTTGAGCGTCCGGCTTCGGCTCAGGTCATGATCTCATGGTTCGTGGGTTCGAGCCCCACATCGGGCTCTGTGCTGACAGTTCAGAGCCTGGAACCTGCTTCAGATTCTGTGTCTTCCTCTCTCTCTGATCCTTCCCTGCTCATGCTGTCTCTCTCTCTCTCAAAAACAAATAAAAAACATTAAAAAAAAAAAAGAATTCATCAAGACTAACAAAAGGCCTATCAGTCAAGACAAGTACACATCCTTCTGAGGCGTGGTTAACGTGCTTCCCATCCTGGGGTGCAGAGTGAGCGGGAAATCTCAAAGTCCGTATTCAGACAAAAGCACACGTAAAAGTTCCCTGAAGCCCAAGGTCTACTTCTATCTTGTGCATGGGTGCCCACACCCTCCCCCTGATTTCTGTTAAATTAGGTGAATAAGCACTTGTTTTAAAAAAAAAAAAAAATCACAGCACAAAGGGCAGATGGTAAATAAGTGCCTCAAATGCACATTTTTCACATTTCAGATCTCTGAAATCAACGTCCGTCTTACATACAGCCAATGATACCTTGCAATTGACTCTGAGCATGTTTTCCTTTCTCAGAGGTAACACCACCTGTGGTGACACATGGCAGGTCCACGTTTCTTTAATATAAAAGGCAGCAGCTCTGCACTTTGCTTTCCTGGCTTCGCAGCGTGTCTCCGATCACTATCAACGCGCACAGAGAGGTCTCTTTGCCTTTCACATATGCACAGTGATCCACTGAATGGACAAACCATCACTTAACTAGTTGCCTAGTAGTTTAGTGTGTTTTAAATCTTCTGCATATACGGCAATGAAGGGCCCTAGACAATGACCTTGAACATTCCTGAAAGCAGAGGACAAGGTGTGAAATAAGGCGAGGAAGAGCCCTAAGAAATCATTTAAATACATGTAAGTCACTCTCCCAGAGGCCACTGGGGCAGAGGCGGTAAGCTCAACAACTCAAGGGGCCAAACAAAGGATGGGTGAGGACAGGCTGGATGTGAGACCTTTGCCTTGGGCAGGACACAGGCCTGGGGGGCTCTCAGGGTTCCTCTGGTCTTCATGTCCCTTCACAAAGATGAGCACGAAAAAGGAGAGGTTAAGAGGGAAAGGACACTACAGACAAGGCTTATTTCATGTGATCCGAACTGCCACAGACATGAGTACGACCCACATTTTAAACATGAGGAGGGGGCGCCTGGGGGGCTCAGCCGGTTAAGCAGCCCACTCCAGTTCAGTTCATGATCTCACGCTTCATGGGTTGAAGCCCTGCGTCGGGCTCTGTGCTGACAGCTGGGAGCCTGGAGCCTGCTTCAGATTCTGTGTCTCCCTCTCTCTCTGCCCCTCCCCCGCTCACGCTCTGTCTCTGTCTCTGTCTCTCTCTCTCTCTCTCTCTCTCTCTTTCTCTCAAAAATAAACACTTAAGAATAAAAATAAATTTAAGGAGCACTTGGGTGACTAGTCAGCTGAACATCTGACTTTGGCTCAGGTCATGCTCTCACGGTTCATGAGTTGAAGCCCCGCATCCGGCTCAGCTGGTCTGACCCCTTCTCTCTCTGCCCCTCCCCCACTCATGCCCTCTCAAAAATAAACAAACATTAAACAAACAAACATGAGGAGAGAGACTGGGGGGGGGGGCAACTGGCCCAGAAGCTGGGCACAGGTCTGGCTTCCCATCAAAATACCCCTGGAGGCAGAGCAGTAAGAAAAATGTGAGCAACACCAGGAGAGTTCAAAGGTGCACCAAGAATCCCATTCGCCCTGGGCAGAGGGCAGGTGCGGGAAGGACCGAGGAGGAAGTGAAGTCTGAGCTAGGCCTGAAATGACTCGCTCAGATTTATTGGCATAAAAAAAAAAAATCTACTCGGTTGTACTTTTCAGTGTTCTCAAACACTTGTGATTAACAGGGGCAGGCCCAGGGGCAGGTTAAAAGGGTGAGTCTTCCAAGGTGTAGGACGCTTTATGGAGGAAGGACAGATGGCCTGAGGCAGAGGCGTCAGAGCCAACCCCACGACCCAGCTGTCCCTCCTGCTCCGGGCGGGCGCGCGGAGTACGTCAGGGTGGCCTGCAGGCTGGTTCTCCTCAGACAGCGAGGCAAGGGCGGCAGACAGAGCCGCAGGCCGGGCCAGCGTCCATGGGAAGGAGAGAGACAGTCTTCACGTGTCTCTTTGTCTCTCTTCTCCCACGAGAAGAACCCTCCTCAGGAGACTGAGGCAGATTTGTCCCGATCGCCACCGCCCACGTCAAAGCCACGGCAAGGATGGGGCCACAGTGAAGGTCAAGGTGGATCAGCACCTACCTCCTGCCCCCCCACCCACACCCCCACCCCGCATACTGCAAAGGAAGCTGAAGATGGCACAAAATCTGAATTCTTGTAAGAGGAAAGGAAAGAAAGCACCATTAAGAACGTGTTAGCCTATGTAGGAAAAAAGACCACTTGCCCAAAACTGAGCTCTAGGCTTCCGGAAACTTAAGTCCCAGCCATCTTTATGTAAGACTACCCCATCTCCTGGAAACTCAAAGTCGCACTGTATATCCAGGTGGTCTACAGGTCAAAGAGTAATCCACCTGTGACAGTGACTTTAATGACAGCACCAGGGCCCTGCTTCCCACCGTCATGATCTTAGGGGGCTAGGAAGTGGCCGCGTCTGCGCGGCTGAGGCAGAAGGTGACCTTCGCCAGGCCTGTTCTATTCATAGTGGCTCAGCGTGACTCCGGTTACGGGTTGGTTCAAATCCACAGACAACTGGCTCCTCTGACTGAGACAACTTTGGTACTTCATCTCTCGCACGAGATTTTTACTTTTAAAACCCCAGTATTGTAAATAGAAATGTCAGTGAAGGTGTTAAAAAGGCTGGAGAGCAGTCTATGATTACAATCATAGCCAGAAAAAAGTAAGAACCCGTGAATCTTTATATAAATCCCGAGTATTTGATATTGTATGCTCACGCGGCACACATCTAAGTTTAAGATTTGAAAAATACACACTTTTAGGATGCAGTTGAGACATTAAAAAGCAGGAATTCTTGCCTTGTTTCTGTAAGAATTCGAAGTGAACAGAATAAAAAAATGCTTTTAATTTCACAATTTCTTATATTCACTTGGTGATACGGTATATTTAATGTTAGTTAATATATACACTAAGTGTAATTGAAAGACCAGTGATATAAGAGAAAAGGGTGTGTTTTTGTTTACAAAATATTGTGTTGAACTATTTTAAGCATTTACCGGATATTCACCCAAGATATATATGAACAAAATAATTTCACAAGTGTGTGTGGTAAATGGCCAATAAGCACATGAAAAGACACTCAACACGATCACCCGTTGGGGAAATGCAAATCAAAACCAAACCGCGCTATGGCGTCCCACCTGCTAGGACAGCTAAAATCAAAAGGACGGTTAGTGGCAAGTGCCGGCAAGCTGATGGGCAGACTAGGAGCCTAACGCACTGCTTACGGGAAAATGCAAAATGGAGCAGCCATTTTGGGAAGCCGCCCAGCAGTGCCTCAAAAGGTCACCACACGACCTAGCAATTCCGCTCATAGGGAGTCACCTACGAGAAGTAAAAACGCACGTCCACGCAAAAACTAGTTTGTCAACGTTCAGAGCAGCGTTATTCGTAAAAGCAGCAGAAAGTGGAAACGACCCAAAAACTCAACTGACGAATGGATAAAACAAAATGGGGCATATATCCAGACTACTATCCAGCAATAAAAAGGAACAAGGACTGACGCGTGGTACAGTGTAGATGAACCTGGAAAACATGATGCTAAGAGGAAAACGCCAAACACAACGGACCACGTATTACAGGATTCCATCTGTGTGACCTCTTCAGGATAGGCAAATCTGCAGGAAGAGAAGGTAGACTGCAGTTGCCTGTGGCCGGAGAACTGAGGAGGTGGGGAGCGCCTGCTAACACACACGGGTTCTCTGGGGTGCTGGAAGCCTTCTAACATTGATTACGGTGATGGCGGCACACGGAATACACTGAAAACCTGTGGATTCTCTCCTTAAAGGGGCGAACTGTACGATATGTGCGTTACTGTCCCAATAAAGCCCGTATTTTTTTTTAACTTTGTAAAAAGTCTACAGGAGGGAGGGGCTATGAAGAGACAGGGCAGGATCTCAGGGCAAAGGGCGCGACTCTGTATCTAAGCGGTGGCTAACAACTCCACGCATGTGATGACTTACAGAACTGGACACCAAAAGAGAAATATCTACTTCGCTGTATGGCAATTTGAAAAATAAAACTTTTTTCAGGTGCAGCCGGGAGTCTCGGTCAATTGAGTGTCTGATTCAATTTCCACTCAGGCCATGATTTTGCAGTTCCTGAGATGGAGCCCCATGTTGGGCTCTGTGCAGACAGGTCAAAGCCTGCTTGGGATTCATTCTGTCGCTCTGTCTCTCTCCTCCTCTCCCTCTATCCCTCTCTGCTTCTCCCCTGTGCATGCACATGCCCTCTCTCGTTCTCAAAATAAATAAACAAACAATTAAAAAATTGTCTCCACAAGTCTACAGCCTTGGGCATCCACAACTGACCTACTACAAACAAAAGTTCAGATACAACCATGTCAATGATTAGTCTGGAAAATGGGGAATGAATCACCTCGAGCTGACTTGGCTGTATCTGCTCCAGTGAATAAAATCATCCAAGTTCTCTCCGCTCTCCACCATGTGTAAATAAATCGTAACGTATTTTAGAAATGTGTCAACCCTGCCAGGGACAAGTATGACAGTCATGAAACAACAGAAGGCCATTTTCAGAGGAAAACACAGAGTCCCCCCAGGAAAACACGGCCTCTTCCACTCACCAGCAAGGAGGGGAAATCCCTGACTCCTGGTCTGGCTCACAACCGGTTAGCTGGGGCAGGCGGCCTCTGCCTGATCCTCCCACAGCCTCCCATCGATGTTGAAAGCTGAGCTCCTGATGCCGGGGCCGCGAGGCTCTCGCTGCACGGGGTGTGTCTGGGTCTGTGGACCGCCCGGGGACCCAGACAAGGCAGGGCAGCAGGGAGGCCGGCGAGCCCGCCAGGCTGCGTGCTCCGGCCAAAGGGAGAACTGAGGGAGATCATTCACTCCCCAAGTGCTTATTGATCATGCTGACTAAGCGCCTGGCACACGCTTGGCACATAATGTGCCCTCAATAAATGGTAGCTGTGTTACCGTTACAGACATACACAGTTCTGCCCATGTGTGTACACACACACACACACACACACACCCCTATGCGAGCTTCTTAAGCACAGGTCCCCATCTATGCTAGATCCTCAGCACCCAAATGATTATTCAGGGACTGAATAAACACCCTGATGCCATGAAGCCTGTCATAGAGGCCAGAGGGAAGCTTCCTCAGAAACAGCCAGAGTCGTAAGAGAAACTTCTACTAAACTGACACAGACCTGTAGGCATCCCACTATCTTTTCTCATAGCTTTTGTCATAAGCAGAAGGGTAGGGTAGGGTAGGCGGTCTGCAGGAATAGAGAGTTCGAGTCCCAAACGTGTGAGATGAGCAATAAATCTACACAAGGCTCAGAAAAAGCGAACAGGGGTCTGGGGTCTCATTCCACTCCCAGAAGACAGATCAAGGCGGGAAGAAAGGGAAGGTCCCTGGACTCAGGACACCTCCTTCCTCAGGCCAGTTCAGGCCTGCGCTACCTGCCGAGCCGGGTCAAGCAGGGTCAGTGTGAACTTGGCTCAGAGCAGGCCCGGGGCACGGGCGCCTACCCAGCATTTGCCGGCTCCTCTGGCCTGGAGCTCAGGGGGTGGGGGCGGGGAGGCAGGCGCTCCAGTCTCCACCTGCGTCCAGGAGGAAAGGAGTCCACCCCACAGAGCGGGGACCTGGCTCAGAACACCCAGCGCCCCTTCCAACAGGGGAGACCCCCCAGATCTCAAAGCATCCAGCCGGCCCTACAGGTCCTCTTCCCTTGCTACCAATTTGACCCTTATTCTGAAAGGGGCTGTGTGTGGCATTTTCTCACTCACAGAGTGCCTTTTTTTCCCCTGGGAGGGGGGGGGCACCATCACCCACCTTTGCTATTTCTTTGTGCAAAGAGCGAGTCTGCTATCACACTACACTAACTGTAAACATCAGATAAAAGTCAACTAGACAGAGTCCATAAGGTCCACCAGCTTAAACAAATGGAAGAGAAAAGATTTCATTGTGTGGGATAGCACTGGGAGAAGCAAGAGCTCACAGAAACAGCCATTGTTGGGGAGGAAAGAACTGGGCGGCTTTATTCCCCGCAGCACATGAAAAACAACACTCAGCCGCCTTTCAGCCTCCGAGAATCTGAATGGCAATGGAGTGGCCCGGCCAGTTGGCCCCCCTGCCTTTCCCCCCTTAAAAGAAGGTTCAAGATGAACCAGGAGCACCAACAACCTCAAACGCCACAGACAAACGACTTCTTGACGGCCTGGGCACCTGGCCCCCCACTTTGCTCAGAGCGAAGGCAGGTGCCTCTGACGGCTGAAACCCGAATCCTGGGGCCACCTGCCGCCTCAGTCCTTAGAGGGCTCTTTCGTGATGGGTCTGGGGGAGAAAGGGGGTGCGATACAGAACAACGCACACAGTGTGACATCCGCAGCCATACGCACACGGGGTGCACACTGGAAAAAAACCTCTGGAACGCTACTCCTCTGATCACCGATGTCCTTGCACACAGACCTCACCAGCTATTCACATGATGCAGAACGAGACAAGTTATTCTTTCCTAAAAGATTTAATTGGGCCTGGGACGCCCAGGCCCGGGTGGCTCAGTCAGTTGAGAATCCAATTCTTGATTTCAGCTCAGGTCAGGATCCCAGGGTCGCAGGATGGAGCCCGAGTTGAACTGTGCCCTGAATGCGGAGCCTGCTTAAGATCCTCTCTCTCTCCCCCCTGCTCCCCCCCATCATGCATGCGGACAAGTCTGTACTCACGCGCGTGCACGCTCTCTCTCTCTCTCTAAAATAGAGAAAAAGATTCAATCGTGCCTTTGGTTCAGTTGGCTACTTGCCCAAATCGCAGGCTGACGGTTCCAATGGCACCGGGGCCTTAGGCAGTGATGCCGGACGGACAGTCCACTCAGGAAACCTCGGAATGATTACTGATCCCGCGGGAGACGATTTCCAGGCTCTGTGCTACTAACCTAAGTCCACGAGGGCTGCCTTCTGAGTCTGTAAGGTCCTCTAGACAAGCTGGCATGCATCAGAACCTTCCGGAGGGCTTGTTAAAGCACAGAGTGCTGCGCCCCATCCCCGAGCTTCTCTGTGTGGAGAAAGACCCAAGAGTTTATGTCTCAGACAAGCTCCCGTGTGAAGCGGCTGCTTGGGGACCACAGAGGGGCCACTGCTCTTCACCAGCAGCCATGTCAAGCCCAGCGCCCCCAACACACCTATACACCGACCTCCTCAGCCCGGGGCTGGCGCCATGCCCGGGGAGCGGGGAGGGCACCTCTGACTCTTAATTATCTTTAAGTTCTTTGTGAGTTTGGGCTTCACTGATTCACTCCCTGCTTCTGAGGGAGCCAGCAAATTTCAGAATTCAAAAGCTGGGCAGGGGCGCCTGGGTGGCTCAGTCGGTTCGGCGTCTGACTCTTGACTGTGGCTCAGGTCACGATCTCTGCACTGACCGCACAGAGCCTGCTTGGATTCTCTCTCTCCGTCTCTCTCTGCCCCTCCTCTCCCACCTGTGCCATGGGCTCTCGCGCTCTCCCTCACTCTCTCTCTTTTCCTCTCAAAATAAATTAAAAAACTCTGAGGGGAACAAAAAGGTTGGCACTTGCCAAGCTGTCCCATCACAAGGTCAGAGGGCAGCTTTGCATCAGGAAGGCTTCCAAATGAGTCACCAGGGTGTCGCCAGGCAGTTGAGATGATGGAATTAGAAGGGGGAGAAGTTTAAAAAAAACTCTTAGAAGGAAAAAAAAGATCTAAGCCACATTTAGACAGACACCAGGACTGGGTTCTTGGGAATTGGGAATGAAAGAGCCAGAACTCCACTGTCTGTCATGATTTAAAAGACGGGGGTCTCGGGGCGCCTGGATGGCTCCGTCGGTTATGCATAGGACCTCGGCTCAGGTCTCGATCTCGTGGCTTGTAGGTTTGAGCCCCGCGTTGGACTCTGTGCTGACAGCTCGGAGCCTGGAGCCTGTGTCTCCCTCTCTGTCCTTCCTTTGCTCATACTGTCTCTCTCAAAAATAAACATTAAAAAAATTTTTTAATTAAAATTTTAAAAAATAATAATAAAAGCTGGAGGGCTCACCATCTGAGGTCACATACTTATCACCCATCACTGTCCTTCCCTCCTTACGTGCTCACCCACCCGCCGTGGCAGAGCCAGCCCTCTTCTAACGAGCCTCTGAGAGCCAGCTCAGTCGGGTCCTGGGCGATCACACAGCTACTCAGCTATCCAAATGGGTACGTGAGCACAGACCAGAGCCAAAGCAAGAACGCAGTGCAGAGGTGTTGGCCCAGGCTGCAGGTGAAGGAAGGGGCAGTCCCCACTAAGGGAGCCCCGGACCTTTGAACAGGGCTGACGCTGTCCCCGCTGCAGAGGAAAATGAGAAGGCATGGATCCCCCCGAGCTGCCCACCTGCCTGCCGTGGGATGAAGACGGTCCCCTCGTGAATTATGGGAGGACGGGTCACCGAGAGCTCAGCCCCGCCCTCACGTTCACAGAGGTTAACTCAGAAGCCGAGAGGTCTCCCGGGCTGCTGAACAATGATGCACCAGGAGATCCCACACCACCGGGAAGACGACAGCTAAGAAGCTGACTCTAAACTGGACTCACGTACAATGCTACCTTTTCTGAACGTAAAAATAAAACTTTGCCTTCAAAATAGTCAGCTTGGGGTTCCTGGGTGGCTCAGGGGATTAAACATCCGACTCTTGATCTCAGGGTCATGAGTTCAAGCCCTATAGGGCTCCACGCTGGGAATGGAGGGCCAGAGGGCCTTCAACTTTACGCCCCTAAGTCCCACAAAAAAAAAAAAAATTAAGATATAAGAAACTTTAGAGACAAAAGAAAAGGAAGAGAACATGAAAATTTTCAAACCTTTTCCAGAAGATGAAAAGAAGCAGGCGCTGGCTCCACCTGCCCAAAGCAGAGCAGAACCACCTGTAACCAGGACCTGCAGGGGGTCTGCAGGAGAAAGGAGGGAGTCTGAGAAGGCTCGGGCTTCGGGAACTGAGCTGCAGGGGTGGAGTGGGATATCGAGCTTGGGACAGCAGGTGCACACACGTGCGGAATCCGACACCTTGCCAGCGTCCATAGAGCCTGTTGGCCTGACCATCCGGGCAATGGTTCTTTCTCCACCGCAACAGAAAACCAGAGGCAGGAAGTTGAACTGCGCCCTAGAAACACTGTGGCTACAACACCAGGAAGGACTGAGATTGGATTAAAAATAGAGGAGTGTGTTTACGTTTCCCCTGCTCACTTCCCTGACTCGATTCACAGAACACCAGCAGGCAGGCAGGAGACAGCGGAGCCCCTCTGGGGAACCTGACCAGCACTGAAGGAAACAACTACTTACACTCAAAGTGAAAACGTGAAAATGGCTAAGTGCCCCTCACTTACCAGACTCATATCACTTACTCAAGAAGCCCCACTCTGCACAGACAACGCCAACAGACAACCCCACTCCCCATACAAGCAAAGACCACCAGACATTTGAAAAAAGCTTCTAACTTGTAGACAGACACCAAGGCAACCAGAAAACAGGAAACAGAGACAATGCAGGGACCAGAAGCAAATTTCAAAATATTATCATTAATGCCTTCAGAGAGAGAAAACATTGTTTCCCAAAACTACAAATAGGATGCTATTCCAAAAAAATGGGAGGCGGACACTTAGAGGACAAGAGTGACCTTTCACAAATTAATACTGGAAATTAACTGACAGTAGAAAAAAGGAATGAGGGACACCTGGGGGGCTCAGTCGGTTGAGCGTCCAACTTGGCTCGAGTCATGATCTCAAGGTTTGTGGGTTCGAGCCCCACATTGGGCTATGTGCTGACAGCTCAGAGCCTGGAGCCTGTCTTCAGATTCTGTGTCTCCCTCTCTCTCTGCCCCTCCCCTGCTTACACTGTCTCTCTCTCTCAAAAATAAATAAAATGTAAAAATAAACAAAAAAATGAAAGAACTCAGAATAAAGCTGAGAAAATCTCCAAAAGAAAAATATGAGTTAATAATAGAGAAAAATAGATAAGAAAAAAAGGGGGCCCATCCTGGGGATACCACAGACAATAAAAGGAGCTCCAGAATAGAAAAAAAAAGGGAAAGTAACAGGAAAAAACTATCAAAAAATTATAGAAAGACTATGTGAAAATTATATATAGGATTATATATTTATATCTATATATCATACAATAAATATTTCTTTATGTTTACATTATATATAAAAATTCTGTTTCCTAGAACTGAAGAATACACATTTCCAGATGGAGAGGGCCCACTGAATGCCCAGTGTAATGGATGAAAAACATCCTACATATAATCCTAAAATTTCAGAAGCTCCTAAGAAGTTGAGTGACAGGCAAAGGATCAGGAATCAGCACGGTCCAACAATATTCCTGAAGGTTAAGGGACAGGGGCAGGGCCCTCAGAATTCTGAGGGAAAAGTCTTCTCGCCCCAGAGAGAATTCTATACCCAGTCCAACTACCAGCCGAGTGTGAGAATGAAATAAACACGCCAGGATCATTAGAACTACAGAAGCAAGGATGAGAAGATAAAACTCAGAGCTTGTGACTTCCAGGGAATAAGAGAGTTGAGCAGGCGGGATGTGGAAATTACAGTTGTTTCCACTGGCCTCCTGGTGTTAACTTTTTAGAAACTATGTGCACGACATTAGTGGGAGATACACTGGACGGAAGACCATGTTGACCTGCACCGTGCGTGCGCACAAATGTAGACCGACTTCAGAGCTGTGGTCAACTCCACGGGCCCAAAGGCCTGGGCTATTCAATCACCTGAGGAAGGAAGCAAAGGAAGAGGGAGGGAGCCTATGTATTAGAAGGCGTGAAGTACATGCCAAGTTTTTAAAAAAACAGACAAAAATAAATCATGGCGCCTAGTGATCATGACAGAAGTCTGAACGGCGGTTACCTCTGGCGCGAGGGTGAGGGGCTCCTGCAGAAGCTGACAAGTCTACCTCCTGAACTGGGCCGCACTACAGAAGGCATTTACCTAAGAAAAATTCACAATGCTACTCATGGTTTTGTGCGGTTTCTGTGTCTATGTTTCATTTTGTAATAAAAACGGTTTTTTAAAAAGTTATGTGCATGTGATTGTCTTGATAAAAATGAATTGATTAAAAAAAAACGTCAAGTGGACCTCACACACACACAGGAGATTTTCCGGCAAGATGCCCTGTACACACCAACATTGGTTATTTCTGAACAGTGTGATTTGGGGTAGTGTCTGCTTTCATCTCTGTTCTGTCCTAAATCACAGAACCTTAAAAACTGGCTAGTGTATGAAAAACAGAGTCACTATTTTTCATTTTAAAAGTCAACCAGAGATATCTATGGGCTGATCTTTCTCAGGGGTTTCAGAGTTGTCTCCTTCTTTTCTCTCCACCTGATGAATGTCACACCCAGAACTGTAGAAATGGAAAAGAGTACATCTTAACTGAGCCTGTTTTTCTCTCTTCCAGATCCGCCAAAAGGCTGGCTTGTGTGGAACCACCTGCATTCCACTTTGTCTCCACTGAATATAGAAAGATATTTCAGGGATGTAATAAATAATTATACATTTTCAAAACTGCTTTACTTCTGGGTATTTTTTGTTGTTGCTGTTATTTTATTTTAGAGAGAGCGTGTGTGAGTGGGGGAGAAGATAGAGAGAGGAAATCTTTTTTTTTATATAGTTTGCTATTTTGAGAGAGAGAGAGAGAGAGAGAGAGAGAGAGAGAGAGAGAGAGAGAGAGCATGTGCAAGTGGGAGAGGGGCAGAGAGAGAGAGAGAATCCCAGGCAGGCTCTGCACTATCAGCACAGAGCCCGGTGCAGGGCTCAAACCCAGGAGCACCAAGATCAAGACCTGAGCCAAAGTCACACACTTAACCGACTGAGCCACCCGCACGCCCTGAGAGAGAGAGAGAGAGAGAGAGAGAGAGAGAGAGAGAATCTTAAAGCAGGCTCCACAATTTGCACACAGCCCAATGAGGGGCTCAATCCCATGACTCTGGGATCGTGACTGAAATCAAGAGTCAGGCGCTCAACTGACTGAGCCACCCAGGTGCCCCAAAACTGCTTCACTTAAAAAAACAAAAAGGCAGCCTAAAACCTTGACCACGCTTAATGGAAAGAAGGAATTGTTTTAAGTTTGTCTGGGGGAGGGGACGGCAGGGAGAGCAAGGGAGAGACAAGCAGGCTCTGCACCATCAGCACAGAGCCTGACTCAAGACTCGGAATTTAAGAACAATGAGATCAAGACCTGAGCTGAAATCAAGAGTCGAATGCTCAACTGACGGAGCCACCCAGGGACCCCAAGAATAAATTTAAATATTAGGCACTAAAATGTTATTCTGAATTGGCTAAAATGAATATACAGGCACCTCCAATTTCAGCCGAGGTCAGCACTGTCCCTTAAAAACTCAATGAAACCAAGGCCACCCTACTGAACCAAAGAATAGTTATTTCAGGGTCCTCAGGAAATACCAAAATTCATGATATTCGGAATGGACAATCAAAGAGCATTCACTTACGTTAAGAAAAGAAGGAGAAAACCAGTCAATTAACACCAGAAATATGACCCAGCAGTGTTTGATGGGTTTACGGATTGGGAGTTAGTCTTAGTGGAAAATATTTATACTTCTTCTGCCCAAAACAAGTACTATAAATACTAGCAGACTCTGCACCTTCCAGCCGAAATCCAAACTTAACCGTAAACACAGGGACTCATTCCCCCTCTCCAAGCACTCAGGAGACATCCTTGGCGGACCACCTTCCCGGCAGGGGGGCAGGGAGCCACAGGAGCTCCAGGCACCAACGGTTTATCCTGCCCGCTGGTTCATGAGCCAACATACTCTTCCAAAGGGGGAAGACCTTCTAGAAGCAGCCAGGCAGGGCAGCAGAGGGGCACCGCCCACAGCCCACATCTGCTCTCCCCAGGCAGACTCTCCCCTGCTTCCCAAGCTATGGCCTCCAGAGGGTCTCCTGGGAGGTCCCGAATGGCACCAGACACGTGATTTTACTTTCCAAGTATGCTCTAGGGCAGACTTGGATCAACAAAAGAAAGAACATTGCCGTTGCTCAGTCAACACCATGATGAGCAAGGCAAAGCCTCCAGCTCCGAATCTGGTATCTGCTACCCAAGTGGGTCAGTCCTGGTTTTCCTTTGCCACAACGTTCGGAGACCACTGCCCCAGAGCACACGTTAACAGGACAGCCACTGGCCCGCCAGCAGAGGGAGGCGACAGTGGAAGATAGCAGTTCTCTGCAGGCTCAACACAAGCAGGCACAGGGGCGTCGCTCACGATATGCTAAACCTTTTAATTATCTAAAATTCAAATAATTAAAAAGCTCCAATACACAGGGTGGTTTTTTTTTAAGGTTTTTTGTTTTAACTTATTTTTGAGAGACAGAGAGAGACAGCTCGAGCAGGGGAGGGTCAGAGAGAGAGAGGGAGATACAGAATACGAAGCAGTCTTCAGGGTCTGAGCTAGCTGTCAGCACAGAGCCCAACGTGGGGCTCAAACCCACAAATCGTGAGATCATGACCTGAGCCGAAGCCGGACGCTTAATCGACTGAGCCACCCAGGTGCCCCATCCAATACCCAGGTTTTTAAAGTGACCTTTATGTGTAATGGACAATCCTAACAACGGCCCGGGGGAGTGGGCTGGATTCAGAAGTGTCTGAACAAAGGGTACACTGGGCACTGCTTCACTTTGCTAAACACACCGGCCTGATGCTAACCATCCCCGGTGAAGGAGTCTCGGTTCAGAGTGGAAGCCCAATGGCCTGGCCTCGGGATCACAGCACAGCTGACGGCCAGGGTGCAAACTGGACCCCAACCTGGTCCCAAGCATGCGGAGAGCCAAGCATCTAGCGGACTCACTTTAAAGCGTGAGCCTCACGGAGGCAGAGGCCTAGATCACAGTCCACGGTGGCCGAACTCACCAGGAGCATTGAGTTTGCATTGAAATGAACTGACTAATGATGTGATTATACCTTTAAAACTCTACTCTTAGGGCGGCTGGATGGTTCAGTATGTTGAGCCTTGAACTTGATTTCCGCTCAGGTCATGGTCCTAACATCATGGGATTAAGCCCCACGTAGGGCTCCACACTGAGCTTATGATTCTCATTCTCTCTCTCTCTCCCCCTCCCTCCAATTCTCATTCTCTCTCTCTCTCTCTCCCTCCCTCCCTCATCCCTCTCCCCCACTCATGTGCGCTCTCTCTAAAATAAAATAAAAAAGCAAAATAAAACTCTATACTATGAACCAGTTTGCCCAGTAAGGTTCCCTTAAATGAAGGTAGGAGTCCAGCTTCTAAATAGTTATAAAATGAAAAGGTATACATTTATAGATACGTAATGCGTTATAAAATGTGTCCTCCTGAGCAGTTTATGGTACCAATAGGTTTCTGCTCTGAGAAATTTCAACCATCACATTTCAAAACAGCCACATCTTTTTTTTTCCTTGTGTTTTTAAGAAACAGGCAGGCTTCAGCCGATAAGGATTTTATTTTCTTCAAGTAAGTTGGTCTTACAGTTCTAATTTCTTAAACTGGGCTAACTTAAGAATCCAGAGGAATCATGGAATTCAAGTGAAAAAACAGAACACAGGAAAGAAACTAAAGAAAACTGGCAGCAAGCTCAAGGCTGGTTGACTTTTGTAACTAAATAGTCATAACGAGTAAGTGGTGTTTATTCATGAGCACCGGATCCGCAGCGCCTCCCTCACCCTCTCCCTCACCGCCCCTTGAAGAAGGGCCCCGCCTCAGCCCCACCAGGACGGGCCTGCAAGTCTAGGAGCACGAGAAACAGCCCCAGCAGCTGGCAGACGGCGCAGACGGGCCCTGAACTTGGGCGGTCTGGCTCTGCAGCCCAGCCTCCTGGCACAAGAGATGAAACTTGTACTGGCAAATCCGATTTATTGACTACTTTCTAGGAAACCTGCCGTCCTATACAGAGAAAACTTCCACGTGACACAAACGATATTCAAATGACCTCTAAAACAAAACAAAACAAAACTGAGAACTGTGGCATGGGGCAGTGGGGCGGGAGAGGGGTGTTAAGACTCTGAGGCAGGAAAAAACATTATTTTTAAATTCCAGGGGGGGCCTGGGTGGCTCCGCTAGTTAACTATCCGACTTCGGTTCAGGCTGTGATCGGGCTCAGGAGTTTGAGCCCCACGTTGGGCTCTGTGCTGACAACGTGGACTTGGGATTCTCTCTCTCTGCCCCTCCCCTACTCACCCTGTTTCTAAATAAATAAATAAATAAATAAATAAATTGCCAGCATTAGTTTTTAGGACCCAAATCTAAGTCAGGTACCTAGGGCCACCGGAAAGGTAAGTTTCTACCCAGACCGGGGACCAGTAAATCAAGAGAACGGGCTGCTCAGCAGAATTCCCGTTCTGTCCACGTCAACCCACTGCTGCAGATCAGGGCAAAGCATCACAACCAGATGGCGAACGTTTCCATTTTCAAAGTATTAAACTACGACCATGGCAATCATTTTGTTTTCTTTAAAATACAGGGTCTCCCACCAACCAAAGGCATTTTAAAGGCCGCCCATCAGGTCATCAACAGCTCATGGAAACCACAGCACTGTCCTCTTTCAAATCTTCCAACCGAGTCCCCTGGG
>PJEM01011248.1:0-55644 GCA_004023845.1 Helogale parvula
CCCTCAACTGGTTATACACTTTTAGACTATCCATTGTCCTTTGTTGTCTCTGCCCCCATTTATTTTTTTTCTTCCCTTTCCTCTCCATTTTCTTTTCTTCCTTTCCTCCTTTTAATTTGTTTGTTTGTTTGATTTGTCTGTGCGTTTGAGTGCTTCTGTTCCCTCTGTGTTTGTCTGTTTGTTTTCCTTCTCAGGGCTACCCCAAGAACCAAGCAAAAGTGTGCATGACCGAGAGTCGCAAATATTGCTGAGTAGGGCAATAAAATAATCAAAGGCACAACAAGAGAAACTGAGAGACACCATTAAAAGAATATTTCCTGAAACGACAGGCCCTGGACAGTCAATAAGCCTCCTTTAACAGAGCAATACTGACAGGTACACAGTGCACAACGAACTTTTTAAAACTGATAAGAGACAGAAAACTAGCCAAAATGACAAAACGAAGGAACTCTCCCCTGAAGTATCTCCAGGAAGTCGTCACCGCCACAGAACTGCTCAAAACAGATCTAAACAACATAACGGAACAAGAATTTTAAAAACTTGTCATAAAATTAATTACTGGGGTTGAAAAAAGCATCAGAGAAGCAACTGAAAAAATGACAAGGGACTTTGAAAATAGGTGTGACGGGTTAAAAAAAAAAAGGCTATAAATGAGGTGAAAAATAAAATGGAGGCGGCCACCTCAAGGATTGAAGACGCAGAGAGAAGAATAGGTGAATTAGAAGATATAGTTATAGCAAAAGAGGAAGCTAAAAAAAAAAGGAGAGAAATTGATCCAGAAGCAGGAAAAGAGAATGCAAGACCTGAGTGATACAATCAAACGGAACTACATCCATATCATAGGACTTCCTGAAGAGGAAGAAACAGAGAAAGGTCCTAAAGTGATACTAGACCAAATTATAACTGAGAATTTCCCAAATTTGGGGAAAGAAATAGACATTCAATTCAAGAGGCACAAAGAACCCCCTTAACACGTAATTTGAATCGACCTTTGGCACAATGTATCATAGTGCAACTGGCAAAATATAAAGATAAAGGGACAATTCTGAAAGCAGCTAGGGAGAAAAGGGCTCTCACGTACAAAGGGAAACCTATCAGATTGGTTACAGACCTATCTAATGAAACTTGGCAGGCCAGGAAGGAATGGCAGGAAATCTTCAATGTGATAAAGAGAAAAAACATGCAGCCAAGAATCCTTTATCCAGCAATCTGTCATGCAAAATAAAAGGTGAGATAAAGGTGTTCCCAAATAAACAAAAATTGAGAGAATTCATCACCACCAAACCAGCCCTACAAGAAATCCTAAGAAGGACTCTATGAGGGAAATGTTACAAAGAATACCACGTGCCAGAGACACCACTATAAACATGAATTCTAGGGAGAACACAATGACTTTAAACCCACACTTTCCAATAATAACACTGAATGTAAATGGATTGAATGCTCCAACCAAACATCACAGGGTAGTAGAATGGATAAAAAAACAAAATCCATCTATTTGCTATCCATAAGAGACTCATTTTAGACCTGAAGATACCTTCAGGTTGGAAGTAAGGGATGGAGAAATATCTATCATGTGACTGGAAGCCAAAAGAAAGCCAGAGTAGCCATACTTATATCAGACAAACTGGACTTTAAAGTAAAGACAGTAACAAGAGATGAAGAAGGACATTATATATTAATTACAGGGTCTCTCCATCAGGAAGAGCTAATAATTTTAAACCTCTATGTGCCAAATTTGGGAGCATCCAAATACATAAAGCAATTAATCACAGACAGAAACAATCTTATTTATAAGAAAATGCTAATTGCAGGAGACTTTAATACTCCACTGACAGCAATGGATAGATCAACCAGACAGAAAATCACTAAGGAAACAATGGACCTGAATGACACATTGGAATAGATGGAATCGATAGATATATTTAGAACTCTGCATCCTGAAGTTAGGAAATTCACCTTCTTTTCCAGTGCACATGGCACATTCTCCACGATAGATCACATACTGGGGCATAAAGCAGCCTCCATAAGTATAAATGAATAGGGTTCAGACTATGCACTCTTTCAGATCACAGTGCTATGAAACTTGAAATTAACCACAGGAAAAAGTCTAGAAAACCTCCAAAAATGTGGAGGTTAAAAAGTACCCTACTAAAGAATGATTGGGCTAATCAGGCAATTAGAGAAGATATTAAGAAATATATGGAAACAAATGAAACCAAAAATACAACAATCCAAAATCTCTGGGATGCAAGGAAGGCATTCCTAAAATGAAAGTATATTGCAATATAGCCCTATTTCAACAAACTAGAAAAAGCGAAAATTCAAAATCTAACAGAGCACCTAATGGAACTAGAAGGGGAGCAGCAAGAGTACCCCAAACACAGCAGAAGAAAAGAAATAATAAAGATCAGGGCAGAAATAAAAAATATAGAATCCAAAAAAACAGTTGAGTACATCAATGAAATCAAGAGTTGGTTCTTTGAAAAAATAAACAAAATGGATAAATCTCTAGCCAGACTCAGAAAGAAAAGAGAGAGCACCCAGATACACAAAATCATGAATGAAAAAGGATCTATTATAACCAATCCCTTAGAAATACAAGCAATCATTAGAGATTACTAGGAAAAATTATATGCCAACAAACTGGAGAACCTAGAATAAATGAACAAATTCCTAAATGCCCATGCATTATCAAAATTCAAACGAGAAGAGATAGAAAGCATGAATAGCCCAATAACCAGTGAAGAAATCAAATCCGTTTTCAATAATCTCCCATGAATAAGAGCCCAGGGCCAGATGGTTTCCCAGGGGAATTCTACCAGACATTTAAAGCAGACCTAATACCCATTCTTCTCAAACTATTCCAAAAAATAGAAATAGAAGGAAAACTTCCAAACTCATTCTATGAAGCCAGCATCACCTTGATACCCAAACCAGACAGAGACCCAGAAAAAAAAGAGAACTACAGACCAATATCCTTAATAAATACAGATGCAAAAATACTCAACAAGATACTGGCAAATCGAATTCAACAGCATATAAAAAAAGTATCCACCATGATCAAGTGGGTTCATTCCTGGGCTACAGGGCTGGCTCAATATTCGCAAATCCATCAATGTGATACATCACATTAACAAAAGAAAAGATAAAAACCATATGATCCTGTCGATAGATGCCGAAAAAGCATTTGACAAAATATAGCACCCTGTCTTAATAAAAACCCTTGAGATAGTCAGAATAGAAGGAACTTACCTAAACATTATAAAAGCAGTTGATGAAAAGCCCACAGCTAATATCATCCTCAATGGGAAAACCTGAGAGCTTTCCCCCTGAAATCAGGAACATGACAGGGATGTCCAATCTCACCACTGTTGTTTAACATAGCTTTGGAAGTCCTAGCATCAGCAATCAGACAACAAAAGGAAGTAAAAGCATCAGAATTGGCAAAGATGAAGTCAAACTTTCACTCAGTTCCTTTCCAGAGCAGCTGCTCCAAAAACAGTATGTAGGTTCCTCAAAAAATAAATAATAAACTCCCCTATGACCCAGCAATAGCACTGCTAGGGATTTACCCAAAGGATACAGAAGTGCAAATGCACAGGGGCACATGTATCCCAATGTTCATAGCAGCACTGTCAACAATAGCCAAATCATGGAAAGAGCCTAAATGCCCATCAACTGATGAATGGATCAAGCAGATGTGGTTTATATATACAATGGAATACTACATGGCAATGAGAAAGAATGAAATCTGGCCATTTGTAGTCACATGGATGGAACTCGAGGGTGTCATGCTAAGTGAAATAAGTCAGCCAGAGAAGGACAGATACTCTATGTTTTCACTCATAAGTGGAACAGGAGAAACTTAGAAGAGGACCATGGGGGAGAAGAAGGGGGAAAAATCGTTGGGGAGAGGGCGGGAGGTAAACCATGACTCTTGAATGCTGAGAACAAACTGAGCACTGATAGGGGAGGGGGAGAGGAGAAGGGGGTGGTAGGCATGGAGGAGCACACTTGTGGGTATGAACACTGGGTGTTACATGGAAACCAACTTGATAATAAACTATAAAAGAAAAAAATTTAAAAACCAAGAAAAGAATATGTATCCTGCTGCTTTTAGGATGAAATATTCTGAATATATCTGTTAAGACCATCTGGTCCAGTATGTCATTCAAAGTCATTGTTTCCTTGTTGATTTTCTGTTTATAAAAGCTGTCCATTGATGTAAATGAGGTGTTAAAGTCCCCTACTATCATTGTATTATTAACAATGAGTTGCTTTATGTTTGTTATTAATTTTTTTATATATCTGTGTGCTTCCAGGCTAGGGGCATACATATTTACAATTGTTAGATCTTCTTGTTGGATAGACCTTTTAATTATGATCTAGTGCCATTCATCTCTTGTTATATAGTCTTTGGTCAAAATGTAGTTCATCTGATATTACTATGGCTACTCTCTGGTTTTCTTTTGATGTCCATTAGTATGACAAATTGTTCTCCAACTGCTTGCTTTCATTCTGCAGGTATCTTTAGCTCTAAAATTACTCTCTTGTAGGTAGCATATAGTTGGGTCTTGCTCTTGTTTTTGTTTTATCCATTCAGATATCCTTTGTCTTTTGGTTATATCATTTAGTCCATTTACATTCAGAGTGATTATTGATAGATATGAGTTTAGTGCCGCTGTGTTAACTATTAACCTATTACCTGTTAACATTGTTTCTGGAGATTTTCTTGGTTCCTTTCTAATCTTTGTTGCTTTTGTTCTTTCTCTCCAACTCAGAGTTCTCCTTCTTGTAGGAATAGTTTAGTAGTCATGACCTCCTTTAGTTTTTGTTTCTTTGGGAAACTCTTTATCTCTCCTTCTATTCTGAATGACAGCTTTGCAGGATAGATTATTCTTGGCTGCAGATTTTTCTCATTCAGCATATTGAATATATCATGCCACTTCCATCTGGCCTGCCAAGTTTCTGTGGAGAGATCTTCTGCTAAACTTATTTGTCTTCCCTTGTAAGTTAGGGATTTCTTTTTTCATGCTGCATTAGGATTTTTTCTATATCTCTATATTTTGCAATTTTAACTACCACATGTCTTGGGGCTGGTCTGCTTTTGTTGACTTTGATGGGAGTTCTCTGTGACTCCTGGGTTCAGATGTCTGTTTGATTCCCCAGATTAGGGAAGTTGTTAGCTACAATTTCCTCAAATAACTCTCCTGCCGCTTTACCCCCTCTCTTCTTCTGGGACTCCTATGATAGGAATGCTATTATACTTTATGAAGTTGAATTCTCTAAGTTTACCTTCATGATCCAATAACTTTCTTTCCCTTTTCTTTTGAGCTTCATTATTTTCTATAATTTTATCTTCTATATCACTTATTCATTCCTTTTCTTCTTCTATCCTTGTGGTCATTATATCCAGTTGTTTTCACATCTCGCTTATAGCACTTTTTATTTTGGCCTGACAGTTTTTAAGTCTTTTATCTCTGTAGTAAGGCACTCTCTGGTGTCTTCTATGCTTTTCTTAAGACCAGCTAGTATCCTTATTATTGTTGCTTTAAATTCTGGGTCAAGCATATTACTTATATCTTTTTCAATTAGACCCCTGACCATACCTTTTCTTATTCTTCTTTTGGAAGATGAATTCCTCCATCTTAGCATTTTGTCTAGGTCCTGTTTCCTTCTGTGTTATGAAAGACAGTTATGTTTCCTGCTTTATAAAGAAGAGGCCATCTACTGTCCAGCGCCTGGAGCTTCAGGAACTATCTCTGGTGTATACTATGTACATTGTGTTGCATGTTTTGGCTGCAATATCTGTGATTTCTGAGTTGTTAATTTTAGCCATTCTAATAGGTGTGAGGTAGTATCTCACTGTAGTTTTGATTTGGAAATATAAGTACCTTTAAGTGAAGTCACCAATAATAAATGGTCTAGACCTGTGCTATATAAATGTAAATTAATAACAAGTCAAATTAAATTAAAAATTCAGTTCCTTAGTTGCACTAACCACATTTCAAGTGCTCATATGTGGCTACTGACTACCAAACTGGACAGCACAGATACAGAAATTTTCCTCCTTGACAGGAAGTTCTTTTGGAGAGCACAGGTCTAGACTATAGATCTCTCTTTTCTCTTCTACTTCCTGCTCTCTCACTCTCTAACCTCCTCAAGCACATAGTACTTTCATAGTGCTTTCTGAATATCTAGAATTACTACCACACTTGCTTTATTTCTCATCTTATTTTTTTCCATTACTAAAAATTGTGGCAAAATATACATAAAATCTATAATTTTAACTATTTTCATGTGTACAATTAAGTGGCATTAAGATTAACACTGTTATGCAATCATCACCACCATCCATCTTCAGAACTTTTTATCTTCCCAACTGAAACTCTGTAATGATTAAGGAAGAACTAACTATTTCCTCCATCCCCCACGCCCTGGAAATCACCATTCTACTTTCTGTCCTTATGAATTTGACCACTCTAGGTACCCCATATATATGGAATCATACAAAACTGTCCTTTTGTATCTGGTTTATCCTACTTAGAATAATGGCTCTAAATATCACCCACGTTGTATCATGTGTCAAAATTTCATTCCTTTTAAAGGATGAATAATATTTCATTGTATGCAAATAGCATTCTTCATCTGATTTTGCCTTTGTCTTTTTCCCTCAGGTACCAGGTGGATGATTGCCTTGCCCAACAAATGCAAACCACTACATTAACAACTGATACACATTTAATATGATGCCCCCCAGATACAACACTGAAATGTAGTATGTTGGAAACAACAATGGACCAGGAATGAGGAGATGTGGTAGCTGGTATCCAGTCTGTTATATGGCTGCTGAGTGGTTTTGCAAAGCTACCTTATCTATCCAAGCATTAGTTTTCTTACCTAATCTAAAAAAATAAGACCTTTCTGTCATTCTAAAATCCTTTAAGTTTAAGAGTGTTCTTCAAAACATCGACTCAAGGTCAAGAAAGAAAGTGGATTTGAAGCCATTGTAGCAAAGTGAGTAAGGGAAAAAGTGCCTTCTAAAACTTTCCAATTCCACATAAACAGAGGGAGAGGCAGGGAGGTATGAAAGGAGAGAAGGCGAGAGAGAGAGAGAGAGAGCGAAGTAGCTTACACTAGGAATAAGGCCACTGTGCTTTAGACACTTCAGTGTCCAATGTTTCCCAGCCTAGAGTTGCAACCTGACTCTTGATGAATCTTACCTATTTCACTTAATTTTCAACTTTCTACTAGACTTCTGAGATCTTCTATATCTTAGTCCCATAAAATATTTCAAAAGAGTTATAGTTTGATATTTTTGTATAGAATTGATTTTTTTATCCTACATTGTTACTATTCTCTAGTTTCTTTCCTTTTACATTTATAAATTTTTACGAATCTCTGATCTTTCTTTGGAGATATGGTTAAGAATGACCCCAGAAAGTAAATAGTAGTGATGTGACCAAGAAAAAGCATGGATCGATGACATTCCTCTAACTGTAATCTATCTGGAGAATGACATGGAAAGGAAGGAAAGAAATTTGAAAGCCTCATCTTCTTAAACTTTCTAAATTTCATCCCAAGTCATAGTATTTACTTGTGTAAATACTGTTTCTGAATATTCTTCTATGGACTCCCTGCAAATAAACCAACAGATACTTTTTATTATGCCCATTTTCTTTATGTATGTGTTTTGAGGACTTAGCCTGTGGACACCTATGGCACTAATTCATTAATTTTCACTGCTGCATAATTATGTTTTATGAACATAGCACAATTTACTTATCTGTTCTTCCACTGATGCTAAGGTGTTTTCAATTTGTCATTGTACATTTCTCCATAAACACATGTGAGGGTGCTCTCAAAACCTTACTACTTGACCCAGGTTTAGGAAGTTTGCTTTCCTTAATTTTTGATATAAAATTTCCATGAACACCAAAGAGTTCATTCATTCAACAGAAAGAAACTAAGTGCAAAGATACTAGGCAAGGCAAAAACAAACAAATAAAAAAACACTTCCTGTTCTAAAGGGGATCATTGGAATGGGATAATAACCAAATAATAGTGCAAATAAATATAACATTACAAGTGTAATAAATAATTTGAAGGAAAAGTCTATCATCCTGCAAACATAAAACAGGGAGGCAGTGTTCTTAGTTCAGGGCATCATTTTGGTTTTCATAAAGTCTGTACTTGGTCTGAAAGGGGAAAATAGAATGAGCAAGAATTAGCCTAGTAAGGATATATGCAGTTTGGGTTGAGGTAGATGTGGGGAAACATCATAAGCAGATCATTACACGTATATAGGTCTAGGACTGAAAGAGAAAGTGGCCATTTTAGAGAGAAGGCCTGTTGGCTGGAAGAATGAGTGAAGGGAAAGAAGGCTTGAGAAAAACTCAAGAACAATAAGGGACAGAGTACACACAACTTTTGGGCTTTTACTCTAAGGTGAGGGAACATCATGGGCTGGTTTTAAGCTGGAAAGCAATACTATCATATTGGCTTTCAAAACAAATTAACAGGCTTCTGGATGGAAAGGCCTTTGTTGGGATCTATGACACTGAAGCTGAACATCTTGTAGTCACTGTCACTGTCAGGACTCAATTATTCTCCTGAAGAGTGATCTGAAATGAGGAAATGCTCTTATATAGAAGCATCTGCTTTTAAGGCAGAATGTATAGCAGAGTGAATGAAAAGTGTGATATCTTCCATGAAGTGGTGCAAATCTTTAGAGAAACAGGAAACGTAAAAGAGGAGGCAAGATAAGGGAGACTCTTTCTAAAGAAAAGAAAAAGAATGGGGAGGAAAGAAAGGCTGAGGGCCTGGCTCCATGAAAATTCTCTTGGTCAAGCCCGTGGCCAGAGATCAGGAAGAACCAGGCAAAACACAGGGAGAAGGCATTAAGGAGACTTCAGTTGAAATTTAGAAGGAAAGCAGTTCTCTAGGCAATCCAAAGTGGACCAAATAGCTCACAAATTGCACAACACAGCAACGAAAATCCTATAGCCTCTGGGAGGCCTGAGCGCGCCTAGACTCAGCCCATGATTAATCTCTCCTCCTTAGAAAATCAAAGTCATGATCTACAGCTTGTGGTACCAACAGTGAAATGGTTCCTGCCAGGTAACTCACAGGTACCACTCCATGCTCCCCCTGCTCTGGCCCCTGTCTCAGTTCAAAAAACATATCTGACAACACTATCATGACTCTTGAAGAACCACCTTTCTCTCTCTCTATTATTTAGCACTGTTTTTTCTTTTCAAGCTTTGAGTAGATGTTTAGTTTCTAAGTCAAGGGCGAAAAAAAGAATTCTGAGACTCAGTTTGCAGAAGAGGTAATGCTTTGCAATCAGAGAGGTAAAAAAACTTTTCTGGAAAACAATGATTTTATTTGGCTTTTTGAAAAAGTATGTATTAGCATAAGAATGACTCAGACACGAACAAAAATACAGTCACAGAGAAGAAACTGATTGAAGCATAATTGATTATGTTGGACAATTACAAATGCCCTTATTAAATAATTGCATTTAAACCACATGATAGTTTTATAACCGATTTATAAAAACAAAATTGTGAAAGTTTAAGTGACATAATTGTTCTCAGTATCACTACAATTTTCAAATGAAGCAATTTAGCCTTAGAAGCAATTTCACTTCTCATTGTAATGTTATTTTGGTGTCAGGCTGCAAGCTTTTGTTCCACTCCAGAGTTCTAGGAATAATGATTAACCCTTGCCTCTTCTTGGCTGAGGCAATGATGTAATTTTCTAATGTGCCAGTCTTTTGCCTTTTGCTGCAGACCCAGTAGGTTACTAAAAATGGTTTACAGGCCTCCAACTATGTATATGGTTTCAATTTAATGAGAATGTAGTAGCTTCTGTATGGATGTGGGAAATGAAAATCCTTCTTAGACTAGGGATATACGTGAATTCAGAATACAAATGGCAAAAACAAACTCTCTTGTGTTTGAGCGTTTCAACAAATAATGTTAAGACTTTGCACAGTTTTCTCTCAGAATTACATTCCAGGATGGAAACAATCCAGGATATGGCCTGGTATCTCTGGCACATTTCCTAGAATGTTAATCAAAGGTCTATATTTTCGAGTGCATGAATAAAGGACATTGGGACATTCAACAGATAAAAGCCAATGCCATTAACATTCCTTTGTTGAGTTTATGTGAATTAAATAGTTTTATACAACTACTGTCTCAGTATCACACACACAACTCCCAAGACATGTTCTACACTGGTAATAAGAGCTAAGCCTGCTGTATTTCATTTCAGCCTTGCTGATAGCATTTATCAGCAAAATCTGGCTAAAAATGGAATATGCAACTTAAGCCTGATCATAACTGGGCTGCAGAGAAGGAAAGTGGGGGATTATCTGGGGACTGGGAGCACAAATATAAGATTGTACTGTCATTGTGCGCTATAGGCCTTTTGGCAAACTGTAGTGTAAGCCCCAGCTGACAGGCCTTTTCACAACTGACAGAGGAAAATATGAAACTTAAATTCTTCATGACAGATAAATCTGCTGAATGAAAGGAAGACCAACAGGATAACTGTGGGACAAAAAACCACTGCTTTTGGGTAACTCCCTTAAATCTACCTCTTTTGTGAATATACAAAATAGGCATTCAATGAATATCTTCTAAACTCCTACCTATCAGCTTTGCTAAGCAAGCTGTTAAGTTGGGATGATAAAATAAGCATCTTTTCTTCAGCAGATGAATACAAAGTCTTATAAAACAGGGGTGGCAGATTAAATTTAATATGTGGGCATGAAAGACATTTCCTGGATGACTATCAACTGGAATGGATTGCTTGAACCAAAGTTGACATGTTACTATTGTAGAAGGCTTATTAATTGAGATATTAAATGTACCTAATCCACCATGATGGGGATCTTTGTCAAATTAAAAAAAATATGACTATAAGTAATTGCTCTTTTCTGTCAGTGGGTCCCAAGTCCATGAAATGTAACCAGAGACCATCTCTTTGGATTAATATCATTGGCCTTTCCATTGGTGATATATACCTTTTACTCTTGTCAAGGGCCTTGGGGCCTCTAGGGGTTTAGGGTTCTTTGCTTTCCCATGCTGGTTTAGCATTGGCATTTTTCCTGATTCATTCTGACTGGCTATGTTAGTTCTGTCCAATTTCAGTAGCAACCTATGGAAAACTACTTCAAACTATGACAGGCCAGATTAAACTGAAAAGTAATGTTTCTTGTATATATATTTTTTAATTTTTGCATCTAGTTAGCTATTTATTATACAACCTCACTGCTCTTTGCTATCTCCTGGAGGAAGCTTTCTGAGCAACACTACTTCCAGGGGGAAAGGAGGGAATCATATAAGCTGCCTCTTTTACTAATGAATGGTTGGACTGCCTAGACAAATCCTAGGTCAAGTTGAAAGATTGTGCCTTGTTGAGATAGCTGGAAGCAAGTTTCAAGGCCCAAGAGCAGGTCTGCCTTGAACATCACTTTCCCTGGTTGCTATGCAATTCATGGCTAATCTCAAAAATCAAGGTGAGAACTTCATAAAGATGGGGAGAAAGAGAGAGCAAGGGACTGAATGAATGAAAGGAAAGATGAAACATATAAGAGTGCTAAAGGTCATTTTTCTCTTGAGACTTCATGCTCTGACCAGCATGAGTTCTTCCACCAGTCAGAAAGTCCTGGAATGTCTGGCAACAAGACCAGGGCACAATGTCAAGCCATGGGAATTACCTACCAAGTCACAGGACAGAGGAAGGAAGACAGTGAGAGACAAAGTTAGAAGACTATTAAAGAAGAGGAGGAGAAGGGGGGTGGGTAGATGGGGAGCCAGGCTGGAGCCTGAAAGAAGAATCCAGGCGCCACGGTGTAACAGCTGCTTCAGGTATGCTAGCCAGTCTCAGCTCGTTCCCAGCTCTTTTTGTTTTTGGCAAACTCAAGGCCCAGGAGCGCAAATGACACAAGCGCATGCGCACTAGCGCGCGCAGGCACTTCCTCAGAGCTGTGTCTGTTGTAAAGAAGCTTCTGACCTGTCTGCAATAGTGGATTTCAGGCACTGGCAGAGAGAGCTGGGCTTGTTAGGCACTGCTTTTCATAACTGTGGTAAAATTCCCTAAGACCTTGGTAAATAACAAAATCTACTCAAATACAAAGGGATTTAACTTACTCTAAAGATTATTATGTTTTGTCTGCTGGATTAGAATTGCTTCCAAAGTTATTAAAGAAACTCAACATTAGCACTTACTTTTCTATAAAGAAACAAACCGCACACACATACAAGGTGTAGCATTATACAGTAATTATCCAAAATGCTACCGCTTGGAATAATAAGGATGCCGTGTGTTTACATATCATCTTTCTTTTCCTAAGAATTCAAATAGCTACACCACCCTATGCCATTATTTTTACCAACAGTCTGCTATAAGCTATGCAGGTGGCAAGGGTAATTATCTATATTACATAGCAGGAGTAAAACTGAGGCATAGAGAGCCATTCAGGATCGCACAGTAAGGAAATAGCATTCTAGACTTACTATACAAAACATTACGTTGAGTCAAGAATTTTGCTGTTTAAGTAAAATATGTATTCTTCTTTTCCATCTTGATTTTCTCAAACCAATTTGCAAAGTGCCTTTTCTCTTTGGGGACTCATCTCTGACCCCTTCTTTGCGTGCAGTCTCTAGCACTAACAGTGTGTTATAATACTTCATTTTTTGCCTACCTTTTCGGTAATAATATATTCTTGAAGGCCAGGACGTGCTCATCTCTGTATCTCCTGAGCTTGGAACATGGTTGATGTTTCTTAAATGTCTGTTGGTGAAATCAATGAAAGAAAAAAGAATGAATGAATTAATGGAAGATTTTCTAAGAAGAATTTCTGACAAGGTAACAATAAATGCAAATTTGGGCTTAAACTAAATATGTCTCATCTGATTTTATCTTTGCTGTGACAAATATGTCCACCTCACAAGCCTTCTTTCAAAAATCTAGTGAATACATTTAGAGCTAATTCCTTCCCTGCCTGGGCTGTTGGATTTATTGTTTGGAACAATATACTGAGACTCATGGAAATACTAAGGCTCCAGATGGTATATTGTAATTATTTTCCCCATAGGCCCCCTCTTTTTTTGATATCCAAGGGAAAGCATTTTAGGTGTGGGGGTTTTGGGGAGTGTTAATATATAGTTATTATGCTGTCCCAAACCCTCTCCTCTGTGTATTGAATCTTAAAGCCAGATTGTTATTTGGGGGAGGGGGTACAGACCCCAAAATAACAATAGGAACAATGATTGCTCTTCAAGGAGACTATAAATTTAACTCTCTTTTATACATTTTTCGGTGATCAATACAAAAAAGGCAAAGTAATATATGTTAATCTTTACCAGATGTACTTTATGTATCCCCTTACGTTGGAAGCCTAGCAGGAGTAGAATGTCACAACAGACATTTACTGAAATACCTGGGGAAATGTAACAAAAAGTGTTAGAGGAAAATGGTCTTTCAGCTAAATTACCTAATATATTTGCTAATGGTATCTGATTTAAAAGCCATAAAAATACCAAGTTAAAAGCACATTAGAAGATGTGTTATATTTATAAGTGTTTGTCACCTTGGCAACAAAAGCTATATTCCAAATCTAACACTAGCTATGATGGGCCAGGACCTTTTAAAATTGGTAAATACTTCTTTACGGCAATGATCTGCTTCAGCTACTGAATGTTAGAACTAGAAAAGGCAAGTTCTTCACTGCATAGCAAGTTTTTTTTCTAGCTTTCTACTATGGATAAGCTTTTTCTTTCTATTGGTAAGTATGGTTTATTCTTAACAAGAAGAGCAATGTGTTTTCAAATAAAGCAATAGTCTTAATTGCACTCAGAAATACAGATATAATAGCTTGAAGATTCATAAAGATAGAAATTTATCTATCAAATTTATATTTCAATTTATCAACCATAGGACTAACCTTGGTTCATGTATGAAATATCACCGGTATATACTATAAAACTGACCTTATCCTACAAAAATCTATCCTTCTAAACAACTGGGTGGAATATGCCTGGTTTAATAGGGGAACTTTTCACATATCTTTCCTTCCAAGTTGCATGAGGACTGAAAAATTATGTGTCACTGTGTCTCACTAAAATTCTGCTTCCAAATTACATCTAGTAAAATTAGATGATTTGGTGATAGGAACCTATCCTTTAAAAGGTAGATTTCAGGTAGACCTGAAAGAAGTTTAGACTAAACTCCTACAACTCTTTCCTTATTTATTAAGCTTCAATCTGCTTTCCAAATCCTATAAAAAAATGTTTGGGTTATATGCCAGTCAAAGATTATAATTCCAAGAGTCTAACTAGGTTCTCATGTGGTTGAACTAATTTTCAGAAGTAAACCATGGAAAAGATCTGGGTAAACACACATTCTCTGTGGGCTGTGGCTGTTCACTGGGAACCTAGACAAGTTATCTTTCCAGCCAGCTTGCGAACCCCAAGCCCAACTCGTGATCTGTAATCATGCTCAGCAGGTTCTCAGATAGAGGAGCAGCTCAAAAGGCTAAAGACCATAACCTCCATGTAACTTTTCTAACACAAGGAGAGCATATCCTTCTTCTACTCAGAAGAATTCAGTAAAAATTCCCTACCACCCTACCATATCACACCAAACTAAATCTTGTCTTGTCTGGAAGTATGTCATTGCTTCCTTTTGTCTTTTTCCTTTTTCCTTCCTTCCTTCCTTTCTTTCTTTCTTCCTTCCTTTCTTTCTTTCTTTTTCTTTCTTCTTTTCTTTTCTTTCTTTGTTTTTAAGGGAGAGGGAGAGAGAGAATGTGAGGGAAGGGGCAGAGGGAGAGGGAAAGAGTCTTAAACAGGTTCCACACTCAGCTCGGAGGCCAATGAGGAGCTGGATCTCTTGACTATGAGATCATGACCTGAGTTGAAATCAAGAGTCAGATGCTTAAAATTTTTTGTAATGTTTTATTTATTTTTGAGAGACAGTGGGGCAGAGAGAGAGGGAGACACAGAATCCAAAGAAGGCTCCAGGTTCTTAGCTGTCAGCACAGAGCCAGACAAGGGGCTCGAACTCACCAACCAGGAGATCATGACCTGTGCTGAAGTCAGACATTTAACTGACTGAGCCACCCAGATGCTCCAAGAGTCTGATGCTTAAATGACTGAGCCACTCAGGTGCCCCTTCTTTTTTATTTTCCAAGCAATAATATCTTCTTAGTGAACATAAGAAAAAGTTTTAGGCTGTGATGGAGACATTAATAGTGCACATAGAGAATATTCTAGAAGACAGATGAGTCTCCTACCTAGAACTAATAAATCAGGGTGGCAACTTTGAGTTCAAATATAAATTATGCAAACATAGTTGACAAAATACATTTAAACCTAGTTAACCAGATTTAATTTTCACTGACAGAAGGCAAAGAATCACATGGATTGACATGTATTCTAGTACTTAAAGCATATTCTTTATTTGATTGATAAATGCAACTCTTGAGAATGCATTCTGATTACATCACCTTACCACTAATCACTTTGTTTAATTCCTAATGAATCATTTACCAAACCTTAATCTGTTGGCAAATTTAAAAGAAATTGTCTACTTCTTTTACTTTTATAGCTTATTGTCAAGTTGGTTTCCATATATCACCCAGTGCTGATCCCCATAAGTGCCCTCCTCCATGCCCATCACCCTCCTTCCCCTCTCCACTCCTCCATCAGTCCTCAGTTTGTTCTCAGTATTCAAGAGTCTCTCATGGTTTGCCTCCCTCCCTCTCCCCGACTATTTTTTCTCCCTTCCCCTCCCCCATGGTCCTCTGTTAAGTTTCTCCTGTTCCACTTATGAGTGAAAACATATGGTATCTGTCCTTCTCTGCCTGACTTAAGAAACTGTCTACTTTTTACTCAATATAAATTTTAGATAGCCTAGATAGAAATTATAGCATCTTGTTTAAGAACAAAAATATATTATTTAAGACGTTGGCTACACAATCTCCTTTTACTATCTAGAAAACATAAGCAAAAAGCTATGGCCTGAATTTCACCAAATATAAAGACACAGGATAATTCATAGTGACTACCTTAGCTGAGTGAAAAATAAAACATGCAGCATCACTCAAATTTCTTCCCTAGGGAATCATGGGCCTACAAAGGCAGGGACTGATTTTTCCCTCAACTTTATATCCTCTGCATAGTAGCCAAGCAATAAATATATGTACAATTGTAAATGTCATACAGATGAACCTCAGTAAATCTATTTCATGCATGCCCTATGATATTCACAAATTAAGGAAGGACATAGGTAGCTAAGAAAAAAAGTTAGAGGTAGAAAAAAAAACATGATTCATTTCCATTTTCTTGATACCATGTGTAGACATGATTGCCTTATAGACCTGAAAGATGAGTAGAAATTAGGTAAAGAGAATAGAGCCGCAAACATAACCTAAAGTGGGACGTGAGCAGAAGCATGACAGGAACATTAAGGAGACTGGCCCTGCTGGAGGGAAAATGAGTAAGAAATGTGGTTAAGTAGGTAGGGTAGAGCCAGTTGTAGACCAAGAAAGACCTTTTGCTGAATGCCAGGCCTTCCCTCAGGCTATTCCTCGTGACAAGATGGTGAAGTGGATATGAGTATCCTTGCAGATTAGAGAAATTCTCAGAAAATTTGGATACCCGATTCAGTGGTTCTCAGAAAGTATGTGGTAAAAATGAGCCATGATTCAACATTCTTTCTGAGACACTATATTGTATGGAAAATCAGGCAGAGAGATGTAGAGATTAACACACACAGGAAGCAACAGCTTATAAAACAAGACTAGAAAAGTTGAATCTGAATAAATGATTTAAAAATACAAATGGCTTAATAGACCCCCTAACTACCCTGGGATTTTTCCATGTGTGAAATGAGCAACATTATCAATAATCATGTTCTTAACCTCAACAGGGTGACTTGATTAATTTTCAGTTACAAATTTCAGAGTAGTACTGATTAAGACTTTGCTGCTTAGGCTGTTCCTATTCATCATTCCAGAAAACCCCAGGTCCGATTTGGAAAACATAAAATATTCTAAAGGCAGATCTAGTTATGGAAATTTCGACATTGACTTGTATTGGCAAGCTGACAAAGCTGCTGCTACACTCCCCCCTTTGTGGTTTACACGCTGCTTCCATATACGACACTGGCATCCCATTCGGAAGTTGATTGTTGTGTTTTGGTTTATGTTTCATACAACAACTGCCCTGAGCCACTTCTAAAAGAGGATAATAATGACAAATTTGAAATTTTCTCCCCAGGAAAAGAGGCTGTGGTGAAAACACCAAAAGACATTTAAGCAACTACCATTAAAGGCATTTTAATTTTCTGTTGACAAACATGATTTTCCAAATGATTTACAGTGAAGTTTCTGGGCTGACAGCCATATAGCCTGTCTAGGACTATGTCTTCTGGTTCTACAAAAGTGCTAATGAAATCTTTATTCTTCTGTGAGAAACTTAATGCCTTAAAAGCCACAGTGCTATTTAGGTTCCTCCTTCCCTACCTTATGCTGTCACCTTCCTTCAGAGTCCCTTGGCCCCATCCCTTAGATGAGGCTCTCCTAATCCCACACTTTAATGTCAGACAGGAGTGCTTTAAGGAGCATTGGTCGCACACTTGGCAGCACGTGTATTTATCAGCAAAAGCAGCCTCGTTCTTAGACCCCCCCCCCCATTCTGCAACCTGGAGTTCCATCCAGTTCAGGGGATTCAGTCTCCATTAACTTTAGTTAACGTTTTCCTGTCTTGGGTGCCACTTACCTTATTAACTTGCTAAATACCAGCCTCTTTTAAGAAGTTCTGTTGTGTTCTTGTTAAGTTTTCTTCTCTGGCTTCCTGTTACACTCAGTCTGGAATTTTCCTGGTGCATAAGGCCTACCCTTCTGGATTTTTACTTTTGCTTTTTATATCATTTTGTACAATATCCTTATACTACAGACAAGAAAATAAAAATGTAATAAAGTTGGGAAATTTGCCTAAGTTTTCAAGACTAATTATTTGAATTCAGGTCTACTAGTTTTGAGACCTATATGCTTTTACATGTTTGGGCTAATGTTACTAGGTGCTTCCTTTTTTAGACATTATTCCCCTCGATTTGTATTTTGTCTAATATATCAAGAAATCTTTGAGAAGGAAAGCTGTTTCTCAACTTTAAATATTAAAATAAAAAGCAAAATACCTGTCCTTGTTCAAGGATATTAATCTATGGATTATGTTTATAAAGTTTTAAGAAACACAGTGTTGTTTGTTTTTAACACAAGCCTGTTTCTAAGTTGTTATTATGGATAGACTTCCATTTTATTAAAATGGTCTCTTTACATCTGGAGGAATTTTTGCAATAGTATAAAAAGTAAAAAATTGTTTTCCATTTCAGGTACTTGTATTTTTTTTTCTACAAATTCTAGGTGAGACCTTGCCCATTTTTGTTTCTCCACTTGTCTCTTACCTTATGATTTCACTCCCCATTTTACCTTCAACAGTCTTTTCATTCCAAAGAAGGGATTTTTCACCAGTTTGTCCCCTCAGCACAAAATGTCAATAGAGCCTTTGCTAACTCTATTACATTTTAAGACATCTTACATTATATTGAAATATAATAGACACCCAGTGATTAAAAATACCAGGTATTATCTTAGTGATCTAAAGTCCTCATATTTATGGAAACTAGAGATGCCATATGTCCTACAAGGATTTTCAATGAACAGAATTTATAGTAAATAAAGCCACAAATTTCTATTATTATGGATCATATGATAGAAAATAAAAATAAGAAGACATTACAATGAGATCTGCTATGAGGGTCTATGTTGAATTTTATCCCTCCTATACATCTTAACTTTTTCTGGAATGGTAGTAAGTCTTCCTTATGTGGCACTCACCTTCCCCCCTCCCCCATGCCTGCTCTACACAACATCTTCTCTTAGTCCTTAACTCTGTGTTCTGTTATGTCCCAGTCACTTGGATGTGATTCTGCTGCCAAATGTGGCATACCAGGAAGGACCAATATCTGAGGTATTTGACTAGACTTCTGTGTCTTTCAGGAACTAACTGTGGTCAAAGACAAGGCAAATCTTTTCTTTCATAGTTTTTAATGTTTTGTATCTTGTTGTCTTCTCTACTCAACCTTACCTAGAAGTCTTTCTTTTTTTTTACTTTTTATTTTTTAATGTTTATTCTTAAAAGAGAGAAAGAGACAGACACAGAGCATGAGTGGGGGAGGGGCAAAGAGAGAAAGGAAGACACAAAATCTGAAGCAGGCTCCAGGCTCTGAGCTGAACCAGGGCTCAAACTCAGGAACCATGAGATCATGACCTGAGTCAATGTCAGATGCTTACCCTACTGAGACACCCAGGTGCCCTTACCCAGAAGTCTTAAAGCTATTCTATATTCTTCTCAAAGTTTTAAAATTTTGAAGTTTTGCTATTCATGGATAAATCAACAAACAGGTTTGAAATGCGTGTGTGTGTGTGTGTCTGTGTGTGTCTGTGTGTCTGTGTGTGGAGAGAGAGAGAGAGAGAGAGAAAGGGGCTTTTTCCTTCCTATCGCTGTTTTCTCAGTATACTAGAGAAAGGGAAAGGGCTTTTTTCTTCCTATCGCTGTTTTCTCAGTATACTAGAGAAAGAGAAAGGGCTTTTTTCTTCCTATAGCTAGTATTTTCAGAATGCTGGAGTGACTAGTCCACTTTTTCCACTGATCCTCATTGCCAGCCCTGTCATATATGAAGTTTCCATATTGTGTGAGTCTCTTCCTAGATATTTCATTATGTTTTCTCAGTTTTCACAAAGTAACAATACTACTTTACCTTCTCAATTATTGCTCTGGAATAAATTTGTATCTGGTAAGGCAAGTCCCTTCACCTTGTTCTACTAGTTCTTCAGGAGTATCTTGGTTCTTCGTTCTTCCAAATGTGTTTCAGAATCAACTTTTCAATTAAAAAACTGTCTGCTGTAACCATATTAATATTAGACAAAATTATTGTAAAGAACTTCCCTTAATTACGTTGCAAAATTTGAATTCTTATAACTCAATGTTTATTTATATCTTATAAATGTTATACTCCTGTATTCTTGATGACATAAGTACATATCTGTTGATGATGTAATAGAAAATTCAAGTATAAAATTAATTTGACCATCCTTGGAGAACATTAGCTTAATTTACATTTCCTACCCAATCAGCTCATTTTCTAGATCTTTCTAGATCATTTCTGTATTTGTATCACTTAGGATTCTATACTAGTCAAGATTCAGCACAGGAAAGAAAGACCACTTCAGATATTTATAAGCAGGAAGAATTTAATACAGAAAATGAGTTCTTATAAAATCATTAGAAGTGTGGAAGGATCAGACTCTAGAAATGATGTTTTGTCTCTAGAAATTGATTTGTGTCTCTAAAAATGATGGCAGAATGATAAAGAACTGACCTACCGCCAGCTACTACCAATGAGGCACCATCGAAGGCAAGCCTAAAGTAAGAACCTGCTACCACTCTGCTGCCACTGCTACCACCAGTCTTGGGTACCAAGAAATTACCATGCAGTGATTACAAGGTCAGAGCAAGCCACTGCTGCCGCCGCCACCATCCCAACTTCTCATCTAGTTCCCTCAGGAAGCAAGAGCGCAGACAGTGGGACACTGCTGCAGAGAAATCTCAGACTTTTGCAACCATGTTTATCAACAAGGACAGCCATAAAGGAACAGGAAAATGGCCTTTCTCACTTCAGACTTCTAAATCTTACACTAATGCACTGAATTGATGGAACTGGAATTACATCCAGAACTCTAGCTATAAGGGAGTATGAGAAATGAGCATATGGGCTTTTACGCCTCTCCAATTAGAATGAAAGTGGAATGGTGGTCAACTGATTCCATCCATATTATCAAGCATGGTTTGCTTCGTTGCAAGCAACAAAAATCGACACTGGGGATGCCTGGGGGGCTCAGCTGGTTAAGCATCCAACTCTTGATTTTGGCTCAGCCCAGGCTACTGAGGTTTGTGAGTTCGAGCCCTACATCAGACTCTATGCTGACAGTGGGGAGCCTGCTTGGGATTCTCTCTCTCCCTCCCTCTCTCTACCCTTCCTATGCTCTCTTTCTCTCAAGATGGATAAAATAAGCTTTTAAAAACATTGATTCCGGCTAACATAAACAAAAAAAAAAGCAATTTATTAGAAAAAGAGTGGTTATATAGCCAAGGAAAAAACTTCTAGTCTTGGAAAAGGTTGAAACCAGGGAAACTCTGAAGATCTAGGTAATGGAATTTAAGAACACTCCTTCTCTCTCTTTAGTACCCTGCCATTGGATGACTCAGCTCCATCTGCTTTATGCTTGTTCACGGGACTCCATCCCCTGGTATCTTCCTTAAGATACACATTTTCAGGAGATAGAGTCTCATTGCCTTAGTTTCGGTCAAATAGTGGTAGTGGTAAGAGGGTAGGGGTCCTTGACTGACAATTCCTCCAGAATCTCCTATAGTAGAGAAGCAGTGGACATCTGAAGAAAAGAGTGTTGGGCAGACAAAAGATATCAGTTATCTGTTTCAGAGTTCCGCCAGTCCAATATCTGATCCTGGCATTGCCTAGAAGTTACCTATCGGTTCACATATATGCGTATGCCAGAAAGCTTTTGCAAAACACTGAAAGTAGAACACATTCAGTTTCATCAAAATTACAGACTTGACTATTTCAATATAGGTGTTCCAGTTATACAAGTGAGTTTCGCCACATTTAAATATCTCATTTTACAGGCATAGGAAATGAGGTTCCTCAAGGAGTATAAAGGGTTTCCTTTGCATAATGTTACACAAATGGATCTATAACCAGATATAGAGGCCACTTTTTTGGAAGTGTCTCAATATGTACCTTGATAATTAAAGTGCTCTTTGTCTTTAACTGGTTTTCTCATATATGAAGTACATTTTGGATCCTCATCCATATACAGGACTCATGAACAGTACATTTCAGAGAACAACCTGACTTACACCTACCTGCCTTATCTGATGTTTGCATCTGTAAGGCCCATGAGCTGTCATGATGACAATGGCATTCAAAATCAATGACAAATGGAAATTCACAGGCCCCCAGAAAAGAAACTTTCTCCCACACTGCTCAGAAAAAACCTTCATGCCAACATACTGGAAAGTCGCTGCCAAAGTGGAATTGTAACCCACAACAGAATGTGTTCCCCCAAATCACCACCTTGTTAGCAAGAATCCTTCAGAATAAATTCTAATGAAGATTCCAACATTTTAAAGAGTCAAAACTATTACAGCATGCCTTCCCTCATTTGCTAGGCTATTTAGTTGGGGGGAGATCTAAAGGAAATTGCTTGTTTCCAGGTCTCTCATTCCCCTTTCTGTTTTCACCCTCTGCGATAATGGAATTATTGCTCCCAGTTCTTTACTCTCTCTCGCTCTGAGATCTCCTATTTCCCCATCCCACTAATGCCCAGGCTATGTGACTTCCTTTGACCAAAGATGTTTACAGATGTCATGGGCATTTAGGTTTGGAGCTGTTGGTGCAGTGGCACTTGCTCTCTCTTGGGCTTCTTTGTCATAAGAAAAATATGCCTCAACTGGCCAATTGGTCCAAGAAAAGTGGGGAGCAGAGCCCCATGGCTGACCTACAGACCTGCACCTTAAAGCTAAGAAGCCTAGTGGATATCAACTAACCTAGGCCAACTGACCTACCCCCTTATTTGCATATGCATGAGCAAACCCAGCAGAAACCAGCAGAATTGACCACAGATGCATGGCAAATACGTATTTATTGTTGCATGCCACAGGGATTTTGTTTTGTTTCATCCTCTGTTCTTAGAACAGTGGCTAACGGGATTCACTCCTAATTCCCTCCCTTCTCTCTTTCCCTTTCTTTTTCTCTTTTTTTCTCTCCCTACTTCATACTTGAGAAGTCTCCCTCCTTAGCTGGTGCTGGTCCAGTAGATGCACCAGCTGTCTGCTAGATAGTAATACAAATCTCAGGTATTCTTACTTTGAAGTTTACTAAAACAAAGGAAAAGAATCCATATACAAGGATTTGAGAAGGCAACTCTTGCTAGCAATGCCTCTTCTCTAACAGGTATTTTTGAAATGTTTTGGTTTTTTTTGTTTCTTTGTTGGGGAGAGAGAGAGAGAGGGAGAGGGAAAGCCTGAGGGTCAGGGCAGAGGGAGAGAAGAGAGAGAATCTTAAGCAGGCTTCACACTCAGCACAGAGCCCAGCTCAGCACTAGATCCTACGATCCTGGGATCAAAATCAAGAGTAAGATGCTTAACTGAAGGAGCCACCCAGGCACTCCTGAAATGTTTTTATTATTCACGTGTATGTCATATCATTGTGAGTAACTTTTCACTATAACACCATGTACAACAAATTGAATCATATACTAAAAACAGTATTGAGGGTAACTAACTCGTAAGCCATTCATTATGCCATTATTACAGGATTTTCCAGGAGATAATCGAGTGAGAGGAATCTCAGAAGATCCAACCCCTCACATGTAATACATATCTTTTCTTCTCCTTGATCTCTTGTTTGTTCTTTTATTTTCTTTCTTCCCTCAGCCTATTATGGAGCAGTTTGGCAGGCGCAGAGTTACCATTCCCTTTTCTCCTTTACCACGCAAATGTCAGTTGAAAATATGCCAAGTTCCAGATACAATATAATCATAATACTACCACTGTGCCTCTGGATTAATTAATCATAATGAATGAAATTTTTCTTGATTTCGTATGCCAAGCCTGGAAGCATAATTCAATTTCATTTTTTGACTTCTGTAGCCTGAAGCAGCCACTTAAACTCAGCTGTCATAAAGCTTTTGGAGGGAAATCAAAAAACCCTAAATAAAATTTAAAAACAAATCCAACTTTCAAAAAGGCATAAGAGCAAGTAGAAAAGCATTCTTTAAGTACCTCAAAAGAAGGGCATACATGTATGTATAAAAAAAAGGCACAATAAAATTTTGTTTCCAAATATGAGGATAAAAATCTGATGACAATGCCCTAAAAAAAACTTTGTTTTGTTTCATCCCTCCCAAACCATCTGCAAATAGTGTTAGATATAAGCAAAGGACACATTGCAACACTAAATGAGCACACTGAAAGCCTCCACTAAACTACTTTGAAATGTATCAGAACTTGTTTTCACCTTTAGAATCAGTCAATCATTATGAAGCTTCTAAGTTACTCCTTTTGAAATCGTACAAGTGTAACATGGACTTTTTGTTCTGTTCCTAATGTAAGTCCCATCCTCTTGGAGGCCCTCTATGTATGAAGTCAATTGCCTGTGGTTTAATTTATTGTTTTCATTCATTGTGAAACCATGAGAACAAGGATGACCATAAGGAAAAATATAAGAGTCCTCTGTAATCCCAGCACTTAGAGATATCCCCAGCTAATGTTTTGGTGTGTGTAATTTAATTTTTTGTTCTCTGGGTTATGTGTGTGTGTCTGGTGTGTGTTTAACACAATTGGATCATATAACACACACTAGATATATGTTAAACATGGTAGCAGCTACAGCTTTCCTTGTTATAATGTTCAGCTCCCTCCTTATAATGGCTACCTATTTCAATGATGTTTCTTTTTTTTAATCGTTCTTTTTGAGAGAAAGAGACAGAGAGAGAGGCAGAGAGGGAGGGGAGAGAGAATCCCAAGCAGACTCTACACTGTCAGTGCAGAGCTTGACATAGGGCTTGCACTCATGAACTGTGACATCATGACCTGAGCTGAAACCAAGAGTCAGATGTTTAACTGACTGAGCCACCCAAGTGCCCCTCAGTGATGCCCCTCATATCTCAAACTGAGATATGCTCAGAAAAAAAATAAATGATAATGATGGACATCTCACAGAGAAGAGGGTGCTGGGATGAACACAGTCTGTGCCTGCACTTTGAGATATACCTTGGATCTCCAATGTTCTTTGAATGACAACTATAAAATCTTAAATTTCAACCTCATTCACTATGATTATAAATCCCTGGACACTAGAAATTAGTAAGTTTCATATTTCTGGAAAATAGTTCCACTCTGAAGAGGCTTTTTCTGTATCCTCTGAGTATAGTCTTTCTACATTCTGTACCGCTTTGCTGCTGACACAAGTTAGAAGCAGCTTTCAGTTTTACTCAAAGCATTCACCCGATCCCAGGCATCCATCCCATTGTGACATGACAGAAGCCTAGAGATTTAAATGAACATCTCCACATTCTTAGCAGCAAAAAACTGGAGAGAGGCAGTAATAAAGCAGCTGACAATACACAGAAAACATATTGAACAGTCAACACCTTTTTATTCATCCACAGAATGATTCCTGGGCGGGATTAGTATGGAAGAGATGAGAGGGAGTGCATGCAAGTTTAAATCTTGCACAGCAAAAGAGATGATGCAAAGAAGCATGAGCAAGATGGGATGGGAATAATTATTTGATCAGAACGATAAAAATATAACACAAAAGCCACAGGAATCTATTAGAGTTGAAGGGGGAAAGAATCAAATGAGTTACATTACAGAAATAGGGCTCAATCCAGAGATTAGAGGTGCTTTGGTGGTAAGTGGGGACCCCCGATGAGGCAAATCCACTTAATCTTTGATTACCACCTCTAGCCACAGTAGAGTAACTGTGAATTTAATTTACGTTAAATCTACAACTTAAGGAAAAGCATTTGTTTTAAATTTTTACCCCATACAGACTTTTAATAATCATTTTATAAAATGGTGTCAACCCTGCCCAAACCCATTCTCCACTGATGCTAGCACACCAAAAACTGTAATAGTAGAATGAAAAACTAAACATCAGACTAGTTATAGTTACATATGTGTCCAATTTTTCAAGGAAAAAAAATCCTACTGCTTTGTAAATTGGTAAACAACCATTGTGATACTTCCCACCCATGTACCTGTGGTAGCTGTGAACCAATTCATTGTCCATTTGAGTAGCAATTTTCACAATACAGAATCTTGTGGAAATCTGGAGCTGATTGCCAGTGATAAGCGTGACTCTATGGAACTCTAAAATTAGTCCCAAAGGACACTGTTAAGTATTAGAAAAGTCTTCCTCTGTCTCAGGATGAGGTTATTTACCTACACTAAGGCTTCAACCTGTGTCCAACAGAAAACAACAGCTAGGAGAAGTGTTAATTGACTAGCTAACTGTCCCCATGTAGGGTCTTTTTTCTACAGTGCTTTTGCAGGCATTTCTGAAACATCACACTTATAATTGAATGTAAAACACAGGACAAAATAGTTTTCCCCTTGGTAAATACTTGCCAGCAACTTTGGCCCTATGATCCCACTACACTTGGCAACAAAGTCCACTGACATATCCATTCTGGTCTCCTAAATACTTTCAGGGACGACTTCCCCTTTTCCAGGAATAAATGGGCCCTCTTTTTCCGAGTTTCCAGAGAATGGGATTTGTTACTCTTTTGCACTTGAAATGGAATTTCACTTCTAGGACAGATGCCATAGTATACGTTTTCTAGCCACAGTGATTGTCGTGGGCTGACTTACTTACAATGTACTCTTTGTGATTATTCAGTGATACTAAGACTTACATGTGATGCCTCCCTTCAGCATCCCCTTCTCTGCCCATCCTGGGAACAGCAATGCTTGTTAGATGCTAGATAAGACACTCTTTACTGTTTCTGTCAGATATCATTCATTGGGGGGCAGTAATGTGGCTTGTGGAGATATGGTGAATTGCCTGTTTCATGGCACTAATCTGAAAGCATCCCTGAATTCAATTCAATAGCCTGACTGCCAGACAGCTCTTGAAGCCATGTGAGAAAAAAGAAAGAATGGGATTCTTATCTGAGAAGTACCCTACCATAAAACTATGAGCATAAGGCTTTGACTGACTGACCAACTGATTAGTAGGCAGATTTTGTTAAAACCTGAAAAGCAGAAACATATTTGAGGAAAAAGAAAATGGCTTAATTTATTAAATCTGCCTACTTGTATGCTTCCTAGTTTAATGTTTTTTTCCATTTTTTTGTTAAAAAGATAGATGGTTTTACTCCAAACAAAACTGCAAAGTGGTTGAATTTATCTCTGTCACTCATCCGCCTTCTACGTACTCTCCTGCTAGGAGAAGCCACGTGTCTATGTCATGTTTCTTGTGGTTCTCCTACTTTATTTTATAATTTATAAACTGGGCCCCTTCCCAGTTAAATATCATTTCAGGGGAAAATCTGATACTTCCACTCACATGGGATGTACAAAAACACCACCAGAAAGTAAGCTCTACAAGGACAGAGAGTATTCTTCATTATTTTATTCATTGCATATCCCAAGCACCTAAAATGGACCTGGCACTTAGTAGATAGTAAATAAATACTTGTTAAGTGATGGTGACCCAATTACCCAGAGGTAATTGCAGTTTTTATTACTATCTCGCGTGTGTGCACATAAGAGAGAAAGGAAGAGCTATCACATGGGCTACAGAAGGTGAAGGCTTGAAACACCTTATATCTCTTACATCTGGAGGTAAAAGTCATGCGTACAAGACAAAACTGTGGAAGTTTCTCTTCTATAGGCTAGTGTATTCTCCTGTTATTCTTCAAAGGAGAGCGCTGTCTCGGGGTATCCCCGTGAAGAGGTGACAATGTGTGTGAGAAGCTACATGGCAGCCATGCTGGGGGCCTGCTCACATTCAGTAAAAAGGTTGTGCCTGAAATTATGTCAAAGGCTGAACTCGGCCTCTAGTATACCATGATGCAATAGAGCCGAAAGCCCAACACAAATCACTTAGAGGATAAAAAAGTTTTGTGAAAAAATTCTTTGGTACCACCTAGAACCTTAATTTCTGACATGGCCTAACTCTTCTTGGTTTCTGACTCAGTTTCCTCTTGAGGTTTAGATTTCTAGAACAACACCAGACAGAGCTCATGGTGTGTCTCCTGGGATTCCCTTTTCCTCTCCCATGTCTCTGCTTTCCAGATGACAAATGTAACTGGACCCTGGTCATGCGTGTGTGATGCTGGGCAACGTATTCCAGGGCCTTGGCTCTGCTCCTACTAAGTGCATGGAGCAACAGGTCGGTGTAGTAATGTGGTCTTTTATCTCTAATTCCTGAGAAAAGGATACTCTAAATACTTAAAATTTCATTTTCTTATAATTATTTGTAAGATGAGCAATGATTTCAAATGTAAAAAGAAAAAGCATGCAAACAAAAACTACTATAGAAAAGTTAATAAATAGAAAATTTTGAGAAAGACCTACTGGAATAATTCATAGCATGTTAGCTCTTCTGCAAAATCTTCCCCAACCCCCAAAATGGAATATGGATTCTGTTTGCCTAGCATCACTTCTCTTGGTAACAGAATAATGCTTGCCTCTTAGGAGAACTGTCCCCTGTCCCTCTCCTACAAAAGACTCATGGATAATACACATAGGTCTGAAAGTAATGTAACATTGTGTGTCAATTATACTTCAGGTAAAAAAAAATACACATATGTGCTGCTCTGGTCTCTCACATGATCCTAGCAAACTGCAACACAGCATTTTCCAAGGAGATTCCATTTGCTTACTATTTACTCTAACTCCATATGAACAACCCTTTCAGTTGGGGACTTGTTTTATCTTTGCTTTCTTAGTGCTTATTACAGTAGTTGGCACATAGTAGGTACTCAGTAAACATTTGTTAAATGTACTGATGTTACATAAAACATCAGTAAATTTGATAAACAAATTCAGGAAAGATGGTATGATGTTGCTGAGTTATAGAGAGAAAGAATTATATCATTCCTAATTTTCTTTTATCTTTTTTGGCAAGAAAAATGATTTGCAAACAAAGTGGCAGATGTAAACAGTAAGGTCATGGTTCTCAAATTGTGGTCCTGGACCAGTAGCATCACCATCTAACAGGAGTGTGTTAGAAGTAAAAATTCACAGGTCCCATATCAGATCCATTGAATGAGAAACTCTGATTTTATCTGTTTTTAACTTGTTTTTTTGAGAGAGAGAGAGAGAGAGAGAGAATGTACACACAAGTGAAAGAGAGGGAGAGTGAATCCAAAGCAGGCTCCACCCTCTATATATGATTCTGATATGTTAAAGTTTGAGGACTACTGGTCTAGAGAGATAAAAGCAGTAAGATAAAAGAATATAGCACTTCTCCATTTTTTAAGTTTTCTCTTTGCTTAGCATTCTTCTTCTTCTTTTTCTTCTTCTTCTTCTTCTTCTTCTTCTTCTCCTTCTTCTTCTATATCCAAGTTAGTTAACATATAGTCTAATAATCATTTCAGGAATAGAATTTAGTGATTCATCTCCAGAGCTCATCCCAACAAGTGTCCTCTTTAATGCCCCTAACCCATTTAGGCCAATCCCCCCATCCAAAATGCCTCCAGCAAGCCTCAGTTTGTTCTCTGTATTTAAGAGTCTCTTATGGTTTGGTTTGTCTCCATCTCTCTTTTTATATTACTTTTACTTCAATTCCTTTATGTTCATCTATTTTGTATATTAAATTCCACATATGAGTGAAGTCATATGATATTTGTCTTTCTCTAACTGACTTATTTTGCATAATACACTCCAGTTCCATACACATTGTTGCAAATGGCAAGATTTCATTCTTTTTGATCACCAAGTAATATTCCATTGTATATATGTACCACATCTTCTTTATCCATTCATCAGTCAGTAGACATTTGGACTCTTTCCATACTTTGGCTATTGTCAATAGCACTGCTATAAACATTGGGGTGCATGTGCCCATTCAAAACAGCACTCCTGTATCCTTTGGATAAATACTTAGCAAGCACTTCTCCATTTTAATGAATGAATATATCTGCTCCCAGATACTTTATACTCCAGAATGCTAAAGAACCGGCAGGAGTGGTCTTCAAGTCAACATTAATTCTTTGGGGACATCCTAGAAAATAAGTAAGAGTCCTAAAAAGTCTTGATTTTAAAAGAAAGGCGAAGGAGATAATTTTTTGGAAATTGCCTAAAATGTGAAGTTGATTTCTAAGAAAATTTTAGAGTTGTTTGTTAAACAGATATGTGAGCATTTAGGAAATGATGCAAGGATCTTGGACTCAACTTGATTTAACTAAGAAAAATGATTCCTCAGTCATTATGTGTCATTTTAATGGGGTTAAATACATTGTTAGTTCATAAATCCATTTATTTTAATAGTAAATATGCCAAAGAATCTAATGATTTGTGTTCATTTGATCATACTTTAATTTTGTTTTGTTCTTTTGCACACTAGGCTCTTTTGTAGTTCCAATGGTAGCACAATCTCTGGCACATAATTTCACAGTCAAAATGCTCCTGTAAATTGAATCAAGGGATATCCTTCGGTAGAACATAAAAAATATAGGCTGGATACTAAGAAGTATAACTGAATTTTAGGCTGGTTGAACAATAATAACCAAAGTATTAATGAATGTAATTTTATGTTTGGCACCTACTAAGTGTTTGATAAACAACCATTAAAGAAGTTATGTAAACATGAAGCTAGTTGAGTCTCACAATTTTTGGTCTAGCTTTATTGAATATTTATATGTTAACCTGGATATAGAAGATTAACTTCTGCATTGCTTAATGTGACTTATTTGAAAGATGACAAAATAGAGACTCACATTTATCCCAGTGCCCTAGAAGCCCAGTAGAAAATCAAGCAGGTGAAATTTAATAGAGATAGATGTAATAGAGTTTGGGGACAACTTGGCTGAGTAAAAAATGAAAAATATCAGGTGACAGACAGAGACATTGGCTGTTTGCCTCCCTTTATTGATATTCTATGGAAACTATCCCTTCCCACCCTTACTTCATGTGGTTCAGGTGGGGCTGAATCCACCCCTCGATTCTGAGAATTGACCAAGACTCAGGCCTGGCTCACTAGAACATTCCAGTCTCCCAGCCAGTATGTTTAGTTCAGAAATAGGCTCATGATCTAAAACAGAGCAATAATAATTAGTCTGGGATTTTTACTATCATCATGCTCTATTAGTTGTATATTCTCTATTTGAGGATGATGTGCTTAGGGCTGCTCATCCAAAACAGTGGCTGAGGTTCTTAGGCTCATTTCCTAATAAAACTATCCCTTAGCTCTTTTTAGATACAAGTATATCTAACTCTAAGGGTAGGGGAAGAAAAGTATTGGGAGGTGTGTGTGTGTGTGTGTGTGTGTGTGTGTGTGTGTGTGTGTATGCGCGTGCGTGCACACATCACAGGGGGAAAGAGAGAGAGAGAATCACTTATGCCATCACATGAATACCTGAAACCAGACATGTCTGAAATCTCTCCCTGGACATTTCATTTATACACAAAGTGCACATAGGATGTGTACTGCAGAGCCTTCACAACCATATGTTTCTGTAAGCAAAGAAATTTTTTTGACAATATGCAAAGTTCTATGTGTCTAAGAAATGAGGCTCATTACAATGTCTTGCTAAGCAGCATCTACCTAAGAATCCTCTTACTCGAGGTATATACACCTTGAGAAGTCATAAAACCATGGAAGAAGTCACATATCTGGACTTTAGTCTTTTTCAGGAGTTTTGTCTTTACATTGAGGTAGGTCAAATTTTGGAGGAAAGCTTCTCCTATCTCCTTCCCTTAACCCTCACTCCTCCCCATCTCTGTAAGAGGAGGGCAGCAAAATAACTTTTTATCCAGAACAAATTTCCAGAGAGTGAGGCAAAGAGCAAAGTGCTATCCTAGTTACCCTCTGAAAGATTCATAAATTGGATGCTGTTCACATTTATAGGCCTGAAAAAAAGCTACTCAGAACCAGAGTGGAGAGAGGTGAGGGACCTACTCATCTAACATTTAAGTCAGCTTTGAATTTAGAGAGGACATCTGAAGATTTAAAATAAGTGTCTCTTAAGCTTCAATACATAATAACATCTTTATAAGACATTGTGATTTGGTCAGTCATCTGAGCAACTGGTCCTACCCTAGAGAGAGAGACAGAAGTGGGACAAAGAAGAAGCAGTACCATCTGCCTGATAAACTCTATCCCCTCTCCTTCTTAATCCAAATCCCTGAGAATATTACCCTCATCTCCGAAAATTTTCAAAACTCAAATCTCAGTTCTTCTCCACCAAAATACCACCCATTGAACTTTCTAGGGCTCTCCCTATTTTAAAGAATGAAAAAGTAAACTTATGAGGTGCTCTTAATTTGGTGTGAGGAACTCCAAAGATGTTCCATGTTAATATCTTTCTTGCCACCAGGTGCCTTATCCATAAAAGAAACTCAGTAAATATATGACAGATAAGGAAAATACTTTTCATTGGCTAAACAGACTCTTGTAGCACCAATGATTTTTTAAAACATTTTAACAATCATCACCATTTTTCTTATTTTTACAGCCTTAATACATTTATTTCATTGAAAAGTTAGCTAACTTTGGGGAGTTCAGACCCCAATACGTTACAGAACAGGAATGATCTATCTCTGCCAGATATAGAAGGGACTTGGATTCAGAGGTTTGCAGTTACAAATGAATACAAGTCTCTTGGCGTTGAAATGCATTTACACTTGGCAAATCATTGCTTCTTGTTTTTAGAATAAAACTTTCTTTAAAAGGCCCCAAAAGCTTCTTTGACATCAACCAGCTTATAAAAAACACCATTTCGATTATTTAAATTTAAATGAATCAAAAACACATGGGTTAAATTTCCCTTAAAATACATATGGTTTTTAAAATGAGAGGAAAAGGTGCTTGGCAAAAAGCAGCTTGGGCTTCATTGAACCTAAAACTTTTCAAAAACAGTTTAAACTGCTTGATGAGCCCAAACCATGGTTATTTAAATTATGATTTTTAAAAAATGAAAGCCAAAAATATATTTAATAAAAATACTCAAATTCTGACCTTCGATAAAATATTGTTAATAAACAATTTGACTTTAAGAGAGTTCATGCAATTTACTTAATGGATTCCACAGACCTACAGAATTCTTTAAAATTTTGACTCAAGAAAATTATACATGGCCTAATACCTTCAGACGTGTATTTTTTGTGAGCTATAGATTATCTTTAGCCCTTTTAAATTATGGCAACACGCATTATTATCAGAAAAATTCCCAGGCAAACCTGACACTTTATGAAGCTTTTTGGAAGGACCTATTAGCTGCTATGTTCTTTTGTCATCTATTTTTTATTTCAATGAATCCAAATTGCTTAGCTGATACCATCCAGTACTTTTATCCTTCTCTACTGTTCCCTTCCCATCCTGTTTCTCCTTCTCAATCAAAGAGTCTTTAAGAATAATTTCTCTAGGAAAATATGCATGGTCTTAATTTCATAGATTCATCATAACTCAGAGGAAAAATGCCTCTGTTTTTTATGGTCAGTGCCATTATCAGTCATTTATTTGCCCAGATATAATTAAATAAGTATATACTATTTGCTGTGTTGGGTTAGGCCTATTGATGGCACAAAGATAAATACAGACATTCAAGTTTTCATGGGGGTTCCTAAGTGAAATTTGAATTGATGATAGGCTCTCAAAAATGGCCAAAAGTTAATCTGGAAGTAGACTCAGATTTTTGGTCTTTTCTACCCACCAATAGCATCCTCTCCTATCCTTTCCCTGTCTCTCATCCTCCTAGTTGGTTATTGTTGAGGAGGGAAGAAATCTTTTTTAAGTTTGAGACATATATCTGTAGGGCTGGCCATCACAAGCCTCAATTTTCAGAGAGCACCACTATATATGATGGGTATATAATGTATATGAATGTATATGTGTGTTGGAGGACAATGCATTATGGGGGGGCTTAGCTTAAGTTATACTGCAAGAACAAAAAGTCTTAAAGTCTCAGTTATCTTGCAAAAAAAGGTTTATTTCTTGCTTTTACTGTTCATCTATCACTGGCCACCTGTGGCTCTGCACATTATTTTCATCATTCTGGGACTCCAACTGAAAAAATGGTTCCCCACCTGGGACATGACATAGTCTGTGGCAGAGGGAAGAGAAAGAGCCACATGATGGCTTTTAAAGCTTTTGTTCAGATATGGCACATACCATTTTCATCCATGTTTCGTTCAATACAGGTGGCCAGTGTAAGCCACCTGACCGAATCTAACATAAATTTCCATAGGAGGGGGTATTTTGAATAATGATAGGCCTACCACATTATATGTAGACCTAGTTGTGTTGTCACGGTTGATATATGACCCAAAATATACCTTACGTCTGTTCTTCAAAGGGTTTGCTAACTTATATTTTAAAACTATGTCAGAACTCCTTTTAGGGCTAAGTCAATAAGCTGCTATAGAGCTGGTTCCTGGACACTTTTGTGCAGGAAAGGATTTCTTCTTGGACAGCTGCATTCCCACTAGTTGTTCCATAGCACAATGCTGCTGTAGGAAATTAAAAAAAATTTTTTTTAACATTTACTTATTAGTGAGAAACAGACAGAGCATGAGCAGAGGAGGGGGAGAGAGAGATGAAGACACAGAATCTAAACAGGCTCCAGGCTCTGAGCCGTCAGCACAGAGCCTGATGTGAGGCTTGAACCCACAAACTGTGAGATCATGACTTGAACTGAAGTCAGACACTTTACCGACTGAGCCACCCAGCTGCACCAGTAGGAAATTGTCTATTTGTCATTTCCAGTATCCTATCTGAACATGAATTTTTCCCTTAAGAAGCTTAAATTTAACTAAGAGTAAATAAAACACTAGATTAATAAACTCTCTACTTTTCCAATGTTGCTAATTTAAATTTTCTCCTTGAGAATCATTATTATGACAAACTGAATTTAATTTTGTTTACACTAGTCTTTGGATACTTCTATGAGGTTGTTTTTCTAAAGCAATGAAAAGTACTGTCTTTTTCCCCTTTTCCCATAACTCAGCAAGGTTTAACTGTTATTGTTCATTTGCCTTGAAAAAAAAAACTCAGCTTTTTTGTTTAAACAAAGTATGGAGAATTTTAGCCCCAAATGAGTATTTTGGAATAAAGTTGTGTAAACAAACAAACAAAAAGAACTTGGATTAGAAAGAATAAATATAGAAAATAGTAGTTCGTTCTTAGTGATAATAATAATAATAATAGCTAACAATATATGTAACACTATCAATAATGATAAAATAACTAACTTTTATTGCACACTTACTGGGTATATTATTTCATTTAATCTTTATACCAATCATATGAGGTATCATTATTACTCCTATTTTACAAAACAGAAAATCAAAGATATGAGAGATCAAAAACTGCAAAGAAATTTGCACAGTGAAGCAAACCACCACCAAAACGAGAAGACAACCTACTGAATGAAAGAAGATATTTGCAAATGTATATCTTATAAGGGATTAATATACAAAATATATAACAAACTTATACAGCTCAATACATTCACACAAAATCCCTTCAAATAATCCAATTACAAAATGGGCAGAGGGCCTGAATATACGGTTTTTTCGTAGAAGACCTACAGATGACAAACAGACACATAAAAAGATGTTCAACATTACTATCAGTGAAATGTAAATCAAAACTACAATGAGATGTTACTTTGTACCTCTCAGAATGACTTAAATCAAAAAGACAAGAAATTACAAGTGTTGGTGAGGATGTGGAGAAAAAGGAACCCTCATGCACTGTTGGTGAGAATGTAAATTTCTGCAGCCACTGTGGAAAACAATATATAGATTCCTCAAAATATTAAAAATATAAACAACATATGATCCAATCATTTCACTACCATGTATTTACCCAAAGAAGATGAAAACACTAATTCAAAAAGATATATGCATCCCTATGTTTGCTGAGCCATTATTTATAATAGCTAAGATATGTAAGAAACCTATGTCCATCAAAGGATGAATGGATAAAGAAAATGAGATATTATGCAGCCATAAGGAAGGATGAGATCTTGCCTTTTGTGATAACACAGATGGACCTAGAGGTATTATGCTAAGTGAAATAATCAAACTGAGAAAGGCAAATACCATGTGTTTTCACTCATACGTAGAATCAAAAAATGAAAAACAGGAGCAAACAAACAAGAAAGGAGAAACAGACCCATAAATACTGAAAACAAACTGATGGTTGCCAGAAGGGAGGAGTGTAAGGAAATGGGAAAAATGGGCAAAGAGGAGTGAGAGATACAAGCTTCCAGTTATGGAAGGAGTAAGTCACAGGGATAAAAGGTACAAAATAGGAAATACAGTCAATAGTATTATAATAGGGTTTTATAGTGACAGATGGTAACTACATTGACATATTGAATCACTACGTTGTGTACCTGAAACTAATGTAACATCATGTGTCAACTGTATTTCAGTAAAATAAAATAAACCTTCCAAGTGCCTACCAGTTGATTTAAAATTTAATAATGGAAAACCTCACCTCTAAAAAGCAAAGAACGAAAATTAATTAACTTGTATTTAAAAAGAGAAATGCAACCAAGATCTTAAAGTTAGTATATGGTTGAGTAGATCTAACTCACTCTAGAATCTAAAACTAACCACTATCCTAGTGGTTCTCAAGAGGGGTCCTCGGGAGCAGCTGCCACAGCAGCAGCAGCAACAGCAGCCACACCAGGAAGTTGCTAGAAATCCACATTTTTGGCCCCCCAAACTAGGAATTCTAGGGATTGGTTCAACAATCTGTGTTTTAATAATACAAACCTTTTGGGTAATTCTGAAAGTTTGATACTTACGATATTATTCTATGTTTCCTCAAAGAATACTTTTTACCAAAAACTTTGTCTTCCATCTTTTTACTTTTTTAAATTTAGATACACATACAGTAAAGAGTATAAAGTACACTGTCTCCTGACTTTGGCATGTCTAAGAATTTGTGTTTGTTTGCCAGTTTCTATGAATGCTATGTTGTTTAGTGCTGGATTCTGTTGCCTTTAAAGAGTGTTTAGTTAGTTCTCATAGATTGTTAAATTAGTTGCATTTTATTGTAGTTTCTTCTTTACGAGACTTGTTTTTAAGAATTCTTTTAGAGTGAGTCTACAGTAACTGTTACTGGATAGTTTAGCCCCACTATAAAAGAGGTGACCCTTCTGAGATCCCTACCGAATGGTCCAATGAACTAGTGAAGAATCTCCAATTTGGCTAGTGCAAACTCAAACAATTCCAAGCCCTGTGTACATTCTGAGCAGTTTGGCTCATGGCTCTGTTTAAATGGTTTAGATGAAAAGGTAAATCTAGTGCCTGTTACTTCTTCATGGACAGTAACAGAATTTCACTATGCCTTTTTATAAAGGCATTGATAAGCTGATTGCAAAACTAAGTATAAAAGAAAAGGACAAGAATAGCAAATATAACTTGAAAAAGAGCAAAATTGGAAGACTCATACCACCTCATTTCAAGATGGACTCTAGAGCTACAATATGGTATTAGTATGAGAAAAGGCAATGCTTTCTCAGTGGGAATAACATCACCACAAGGAGGTGGAAATTGGCTCTTGGAAGAAAATATTTTTCTTCTTTTCATATATAAAGCATAAGTATACCTAAAGTACATAAATTAATATATAATATACCTCTGATATTAAAAGTTCGTGGGGGAAAAGGACAATTAGGAATAAAATGTCTAGAAAGGCTCATTGGGGGGGGGTGATAATAAAAAGGCTGAGAAACACTGGAGTAGACACTTATGTTAATAGAACAAGAGAAAGTCCAGAAATAGACTCACATATAGCAGTCAATCAAATTTTAGTCAAGCCACTAATGAGGAAAGTCTTTTTTCTTAAGAAGAAATAATGCTTTTACTAGTTTTAAATGCTTATTTATTTTTGAGAGAGAGAGAGTGAGAGAGAGAGAGAGAGAGAGAACGTGAGTGCATGGGTGGGGGGCAGAGAGAGGGGCCAAGGATCCAAAGCAGACTCTGTGCTATCAGTGCAGAGCCTCAGGGGGGCTCAAACTCACGAACTATGAGGTCATGGCCTGAGGTGAAGTTGGACTTTTAACAGATTGAGGTACCCAGGTGCCCATGAGGAAAGTCTCTTTTTAGCAAATAGTGAACCAGAGATTCATAAGGATCCAAATGAACTTCAACTTCCATCTTCTGCCGCTCAAAAAAATACACTCACACTCACTCATAGTTCAAAATATAAAACTTGGAAACCTAAAGTTTCTCTTAGAAAACACTGGAGAATGTCTTCACAAATTTGGGAAGATAAAAACAAAGATTTTTTTTGTTTAGAACACAAAAGTACGAACCTTAAAAAAAATATTGATTATTTAAACACTTCATCTCCTCAAAAGACACCACTAAGGTCAATAAACAAGCCACAGTCTTGGAAAAACATCTCAACATATTTATCTGATGAAGGAATCATACGCAAAACATACAAAGAACTCCTACAAAAATAACAATTAAAATAACAATAACAAAAAATTAGCAAAAGATGAACCCTTTTAAGTAAAAAGGCAAATATAATAAAAAGAACAAGAGAAGATGCTCAATAGCGTGAGTTATCATGAAAATCTATCAAAACCCTCTTTAAAACCTCACTAGAACTATTAAAGTGAAACGACTGACAGTACCAAATGTAGGCAAATGTGCTGCGCAACCAGGAAGGACTCTTATGCGTTGCTCTTGAAAGTGTAAAATGGAACAAGTTCTTTGGAAATCTTGTTTTCAGTTACTTATAAACTTAAGGCACTCATAGGTCTAACAGGAGAAACCTAACAGAGGACCATAGGGAGGGGAGGGGAGAAAGAGAGTTGGGGAGAGCGAGGGACACAAATCATGAGAGACTACTGAATACTGAAAACGAACCGAGGACTGAAGGGGGAAGGGGCAGGGGGTGATGGTCATGGAGGAGGGCACTTGTGGGGAGAAGCACTGAGTGTTATATGGAAACCAATTTGACAATAAACTATTATAAATTCAAAAAAAGAATGTTTTTTAGAAATGGAAAGGTTAAAACATTAAAAAGAAAAGTTAAGCATACATTTATACTATGACCCAGCAGTTCTACTCAGGTATTTACCCAAGAACAATGAATACAAATGTTTACAGTAGTTTCTCAACTGATGGTGAATCTTAACATTCCCTTGCTCCCTAATCAAGGAACACTGGCAATGTCTGGAGACATTTTTTACTGCTACAACTGGGAAGTAGCACAAGCCTCTAGTAGGTAGAAGCCAGGGATCCTGCTAAAAACCTTACAATATACAAGGTAACCCCCAGCAAAAAGATTTTCCACACCTAAAGTCAATAGTTCTGAGTGTGAGAAACCATAATCTATACAAAAAGTTGAAATGGATGTGTTTTTTTAAAAAATGAATGTTTAAAAATTAGCCTTATTCATAGTAGACCCTAACTGGAAAATCCCAAACATCCATCAACAAGTGACTGGATAAGCAAATTGTCATGAATGTATGAATACCAATCTGCAATATAAAGAAGCAAGACACTAAAATATGCAAAAATATGGATAAATTTAAAAAGCATTTTGTGATTAAAAAAAAAACCAAGACATAAAAGAGCGTATCGATTTGATTGCATTTATACAAATGTCTAGGAAAGAGAAGACAGGGAACAGATCAGTGGTTTCCTGGAACTGCAGGTGAAGAGGGGTGATTGGTTGTAAAGTGGCATGAGGGAACTTTTGGAAATGATAAAAATGTTTTATATCTTGATTGTTGTGGCAGATACATTGGAGTCTACTTTTTTCAAATTTATTGAAGAGTACACTTAGAATGTGTGCATATTATTGCATCTTAATTTTGCCTCAATATAGTTGATTTTTTAAAAAGAGTCTTCAGGGATTGCATTGTATTTATAGACCAATTTGGGAAGAATGAATATCTCAAAAATATACAGTCTTCTAAGCCACAGGTATGGTTTATCTCTCCATTTATTTAGTTCCTTAATTTCTCTAAGGAAAGTTTTATAATTTCTACAGTAAAAGTTTTATGTATCTTTGCTAGATCACTAGTTATTTGACACTTGATGATGCTATTGTAAATGGAAATTTTAAAAAATCTGAATTGTTGTTATGTCTGTTTGCTTTTAACTTACAAAGCTATAGAGAACTAATGATATGAGATTTTAGAATGCTCTAAATAGGTATGTCAGCACTACTTCAAAAACGTGGATGAAGAGACCTGGTCTTTATAAAAAATGTGTTCCACCAAGCATTACACATTTTATTTTAGACAATGTCTGCCAGGTTTCCAGCACATTTAGTACCAGACTGTATTAAATTACAACACTTGTATAGTGAAGTGGACTCACTAAGACCATGACATTTTGTGTGACAGTCATGGGGGTTACCTGCTTATATCTCCCTTCAAGAAGCAGCTTCCCATTCGTCTTCAGAGAACATAGTTAACAGCTTCTAGCTGCAGAGGCTTCAGTATTTTCCTCAGCTTTTGAGCTGAGGCCATGTCTTTCTGGGAAGTCTTCAGCCAATGACTCGGCATGGCAAGGGTATTAGGGTCTGGCCACTTTGCCTAACTCGGCCTCGGCTAGCCAGTTATCTGCACTCAGAAGCTCTGTGCTGGGTTGGCCAAGACTTTGTTGGATTTCTATCATGGTCTGAGGCTCTGATGAATTCACTTTCCCCAGGCCCCTCTCCTTGTGTAGATAGGTGTCAGAACCTTATCTTTTTCTGAAGGCTTTACTTGGCGAAATCAGCTGCCTCCATCCTTTATCTTTCCTCACATGTATTTCTCCTCCATTCCCTGGCCTCCCAATACTATTTGAACTCCACTTCATCTCAGCATCTTCTTCTAATAGGATGCAAATGACAATTTCACAATACGGTTAAAGAAATGAAGATCTTTGCTTCAGTTATCCCCGTGTCAAGGTTACCATATTTTAACATTTCTTTTAAACTCAAGAAGAGGCCTTCCTCTTCCTTTGATGTAGAAGTTTTTTCCCCTTCTGAAGCATTTGTATCCAACTGCATGGCACAGTTCTCAGGTTACTGTGTGAGATTCCTCCTCTTTTTTCCAGAAGAGAGCTCTGAAAGGTTCATATGCATAGATTACAAATATCACCCAATGAGTTTGTCTTGCACATGGATCCTTAGTGCACTTCCCAAAGGCTACATTTTATATTATCAGTGCATCAACTTATAGCTGCATAGCTCCCAAATTAATACCTCTTCCCATCACGCTACAAAACCACTCTCTCGTTGGTGGGGAACACTGTTGAGTTTTCTATCTTTCATCATAGGAAGGTTTTTTATTTTTTCTAAAAAAAAAAAGTACTGCCAATTCTTTATGCTTGGTTTGAGTTGTAAGGCAAGATTAAGAAAGGGGAAAAAAAACATAGTATTTTTCTCTTCAAAAGTTCTTTCTTTAATGGAATATGTTGTTTGAAGGCTTTTGTCCAAGTCTCTGGGGTCTATAGAAATAAAAGATTTCTGGATTCTTCATCACTCATTGATTTTCTAAAAATGCCTGAGACATATAGTGGTTCCTATTTAGACTCTAACAACATTGCCATGCTCTCCTTCCATTCCTGTGTGGTCTTTTCAGGAAAGAGTAATTGCCCTGTGGCTTCTCCACTACCATTCATTCATTCAACAAATATTTATTCAACGCCTACCATGTGCCAGGCATTTTAATGCATATTTCACTTCATTAGACCAAATAAAACTAAAAAGCAAAATTAAAGCATAGCACAATCATCATGTGAATTTTAAAACTGGTAATAAAGGAGGTTTTTTGTTTTGCTTTATACCAATAAGTCAATGGGAGGTTGTATAAAGTGGGTGGTAGGGAAAGGAGAGTTAGGTAATCTGTTCTCTTCATGCTTTGTAGTGTAGTAGAAGTTTCTATGCTAAGATGCATCTCAAAATTCACTTATCCAAATGGAACTCCTGAAATGCATATCCCAAGTCTCCTTCTCTCACAAAATCCCCCATTTTAGTAGTTGTAAACTCCATAGCTGACACTCAAAAAATATTTGTTGAGTGAATGAATCTAAGATAATATTGGCAAAATCCCAGAATGGAATGTATTTTGCTGTTTTATTGTTTGTATACTGCAAGATCAAAATCATCTCTTTGTTTTTGTTTTTAAACAAAATAAAAATCAATGCTTTATAAAATTTATATGCATGGCACCTTATACTATACTTAGAAGTTCTCTTGATTTCATAATTCTCTCAGGAATCCCAAAATTTAATTCTCATCATCAAAACCTTTATTCCAGCCCACCTCTGATGGTCTGAATGTTTGTGTCCCCTCAACATTTATATGTTGAAATCCTAATGCCCACAGTGTTGGTACTAAGATCTCTGGCCTTTGGGAGGTACTTAGATCATGAGAGTGGAGTCATATGAATGGAATTAGTGCCTAATAAAAGAAACCCCAGAGAGATCCCTCACCCCTTTCTGCCTTGTAAGGACACAGCACGAAGTCTGCAACCTGGAAGAGGGCCCTCACTCAATGCTGCTGGTGCCCTGATCTCAGACGTCCAGCCTCCAGAACTGTGAGAAATAAATTTCTGTTGTTTATAAGCCACTCACTCTATGATACTTTGTTAGAGGAGCTTGAATGGATTGAGACACTATCTAAGACCTTTAGGACTTTGTTTAATTTTTTTAAATGTTTATTTATTTTTGAGAGAGAGAAAGCACACGGGTGATGGAAGGGCAGAGAGAGAGAGGAAGACACAGAATCTGAAACAGGCTCCAGGTTATGAGCTGTCAGCACAGAGCCTGACGTGGGGGTCAAACTCACAAACCATGAGATCATGACCTGAGCCAAAGTGGGACGCTTAATCAACTGATCCACCCAGGTGCCCCTTATAGGCCATTGTCTAGACCTATTTCTTTGTGTCTGCAGAACTGGCACCTCTATGAATTATTCTCTTCTCAAAACAATCATTTCCCTAACTCTTCCTCCAAGGGTGGATTCACCAATTCTTTAGTCAGCAACTCTGTGGCTCTTTTGTCACTCGTGCTCAAGATCAGTACTCTATTTAGTGATGAATTCTCTCTTCAGCATAAGCTTTGGTAACTCAGAGAGCATTCCAGTGAGAAAATGTAAAAAACACACACACCCCTTCTTACTTGCCACCACAAACTGGCCTCATAATCAACACAGTAAATGAAGTTTACTTAATATCAAGTAGGAACAAAATTTAAAATTCATGCCAAAAGCACACACATACATATTGTAAAGCAGATCCATCTATATCACCACTGCCCTTCCTTAGCACCCCCTCCTCTTCTGACCTGACTTCTATAGCAGCCACACTAATAGTCCTGTCTCATAATAATCTCTTCAAGTTTTCCTCCATACTACTCACAATTACCTCAGAAAAAATATAGATTCTTCTGGGTGGCATAGAAGGCCTGTCTTGATCTGGCTTCTACCTGTCCATCCAGCCCAATTCACCACCTAATTTTCCTTGGTTTTGTACTGGATTCTTGTTATAAAACTAACTTTCAGTTCCAAAGTTCCATACTTTGTTATTTTTGTTTATGATGTTTCCTTTGCCTAGACTATCTTTTCCAAGTTTACCTGCACGACTCCTAATCATATGGGAGAGGCAGTCTTTGAAGGGCCTCAACATAGAATATGTCTCTTCCTCATCATCAGTTCTGAACACATTGAAAAATAAAATAAAGGATGACAGGGTTGGAGATCAAAAGAGCACTCTACTTACTGTTGGAGCTGAGACTGGAGGTCACAGCTTTAAATCTATGAAGACAGTAAGGATGATAATAAGGAACCCTGGAGTTGATCAGCTCACCGTCCTACTGTAGCAGCACTGGATGGGACTAAGCTTCCCCCCTGACCAAGGAAGACCTTACCCTGGCGACCAAGGCAGATGCACTGTCATGTACTCTGAAGGCAGCAGATCCCAAGAAGAGGAAAAGAGAAACTGAGTCTAGCAAGCCCAGGGATCTTTTACAAATTTTCCAGTCAGGCCAGTCATTTCATTTTCTCTGGAACAGAGTAAATAAAGAGGCAAGGAGAGGTCAGAAATGTGCTTTCAAAGATCCTTATACATGGACACCAGAAATGGGAGAAAGGCAGTCCTGTCTAACATTCTTCAGGCCTTGTTCCAATGTTTATTCCTGTGTGTCTCCCTCCCTAGTTTTGATAACTAGGGAAAAGAGATTTAGAAGCTCTTTTCCCTAGTGGTTTTCAACTCCTAGTTGGAAGGGGGTTTTCAACTCCCCTATCCCCCAAAATAGGACATTCGGCAATGTCTTGAGACATTTTGAGGTATCTTAACTGGGATTGAGGGTGCTACTAGCAGCTAGTAGGTAGAGACCAGAGATGCTGCTAAACATCCTACAATGCACAGGATAGTCCCCCAAATAAAGAACTATCCAGCTTAAATTGGCAAAGCTGAGAAATCCTGCCCTATATATATGCTGCTCCTAATTTGTACTCTCCTACCCTTTGTCCTTAAAGTCTCCAAAGGCACATTATGTGTTTCACTTTTGGATTTCCAGTACCTACTGGTGATCAAAAAAATATTTGTTAAAAGATTTAAAGAAAGAATAAGCCAAGTCATAAATATTAGAACTACAAGAAAATAGTCAACTACCCCTCTGGATGACTTAGAGATCATTTATACCCTAGGACTGCTGATTCAGAGGCTGAATACATGGTGTCTGTAAACTTCTAAAATTTCATGTAAAATGGTGTGTGTTCATATTTGCATTTTTCTAAGTAGAAGGCCCAGATTTTACCAGATTTTGAAGGAAGTCTATTATTCCAACAATATTAAAAACCACATTTAAGACACTAGTTAAAAAAAATTATACCATGAAAATCATTGCATCAGTCCCTCTTTCTAGGAAAGGTCTGGCCACACCTGTCTGTCATGAAAGGATTACCTTGTGGTTCTGACTCATTATACCCAAATTTAAGCAACACAAGTGCTTTTTTTATGCCTTGAGCTTCCTACCTTTGACCTTTTCATTGTACTATTATTGTTCATGACCCTTAGATCAGATCATATTGTAATCTGAGTATTTTCTTCTTCATCTCATTCCATTTTGTTTCCAGATGTTAAATTAAATTTTAATTTATTAAATTTTAATAGGGATGCTAGAAATTATCTGCACAGTGCAGTCATTTTAAAGATGACAAAATGGATGCCCAAAAGGGATAAATCAACTGTTCAATATCAGGACTGCAAGGGTCTCTTGTCCTAGTTTAGTGGACTTTTCAGTATATCAACTAATGTTTTAACTATCATGACTACTTATTTGAAAATTTGATCATAGCAAAAATCAAACAAAAAATAAAAAAGAAAGAAAGGAAAGAAAGAAAATAATAGACAATATAATTAACTAGTAATAATTATGGATCTTGGAACAAACCCCAAGGAGTTCCTTACACAATATGTCTTAACTTACAGTTTTTGGAAAATAAGGGTTGCTTGGGAAATTCTCTACTCTTAGGTGAAAACAGGTCTGCTGGGCTGACTATACATTGAAGTCTGGCTTGACTAGGTCTAATGATCTGGGGTTTCATATCGTGAGTTCCAGAGGGCAGAAAATACATATAGAATGGAAGTCACAGTTTTGATCAGATAAGCCAATTGGCAGCAGGGAAGCAGAACTTTGTGCCTACCAGGAAAAGACCTGTCTCACCTAGTGTTAACACTGCAATTCAGAATCAGCTCCTCTGCCATTACAGACATGTACAAAGGATTTCCTGCGAGAAAAAGAAAACATCTCTTAAACCTGGTTGTTGTTGTTTTTAACTATTTTGGCCAACTAGTAGCTATGTAGTCTTCAGTTAAATACTTCCCATTTCTTTCTGGTTTTTTTTAATAATTTATTTATTTTTGAGAGAGAGAGAGACAGAGCATGAATGGGGGAGGTACAGAGAGAGAGGGAGACACAGAATCAGAAGCAGGCGCCAGGCTCTGAGCTGTCATCACAGAAACTGACGCGGGGCTCTAACCCACGAACCGTGAGATCAGGACCTGAGATGAGGTCGAACACTTAACCGACCGAGCCACCCAGGCGCCCCAAATACTTCCCATTTCTAAGTCTGAGTTTTCTCATTTGTAAATGGCAGCCACCTAAAGTGCTTGCAGGATGCTCAGGTATTGAAAGTTCTTAATAAACATTAACTATTAACATTTGAATATTTTAATGGCATTGTTTTAGAGAGTAGCAATACTCCAGCTATTATATACATTCAGTTTCTTGGATAGTTAATATACTCTGCATGAAAATTGAACTTTTTCTTTCAATAATTTTGATGAAACATCTTCTTGACATTTTAGACAAGAATTTTACCACTGAGCAAGAGAAGTTTGGGGTTTAATTTCATATTGGCAATCTACTAATCGAAATTGCTATTTAATTACCTGATTCTTCAATTAGCCTGCACAAAGAAGGTTCACTACATGAAGTGGATCCATTTTGACTAAATTAATTTGAACTCTATCTTATCTTTACGGGTTCCTTTTCAAGCATTTAATATTATTGATTCACTAAAACTGTAGGTAATAACTGATGTGGGATTGTGGTGCTGTTTGGGCATAGAAATACGTATAAGGAGAAGAGGAAAATAAAAGCACAAACCACCTTAATTGCCTTAATTGATTTGACTAGTTGTTAAATACAAAAATAAATTCTTTCAGTGAAGACTTTAAAAACATTTTTGTCTGTCTTGGCTCTTGCAGGGTGTGTGTGTTTGTGTGTGTGTGTTTACATCCTATGTTTTGGGATTATGGGAGAATTTGAGTCAACAGGAAAAGGCATTGGGACTTTTTTTCTTTTGGACTCCAGAAGCACAGTTGTATTCATTACACTCTTGGTTCCCGGTTCTCTGCAGATCTTCTCTCTTGTTTTATTTCTATTTTCTTTTCCCTTTCAACCCCAATGCTCACTCCTTCACCAACACAGAGCCACTTTGATATGCTTAATATGTCCCTGGATATGCACATATCTTTGAAAACTGTGTCTGGTGGGGCACCTGGGTGGCTCAATCGGTTAAGCGTCCGCCTTCGGCTCAGGTCATGATCTTGCAATTCGTGGGTTCGAGCCCTGCGTCAGGCTCTGTGCTGACAGCTGGCTCAGAGCCTGGAGCCTGCTTCAGATTCTGTGTCTCCCTCTCTCTCTGACCCTCCCCTGCTCACGCTGTCTCTCTCTGTCTCTCAAAAATAAATAAAAAACATTAAAAAATTAAAAAAAAGAAAAAGACTGTGTCAACATTTGCACTGCTTTTTTTACTTACCACTATTTTTTAAAGATCTATACATGTTGCTGTATGTCCAGGGAGACTACGCTTCTATCTGCTGTATGGTATTCCAAATATCAATTTGCTACATTTTATTTCTACATTTTCCTAGTGATTGCACCTAGGTTGCCCCCAAATCACTCTGAATGGGACTGATACGTCAGCAATTCGAGAATATATATATTCATATTTACACAACACATGTTTTTATATATATGTATACATATGTGTATATATGTACATGTATTTGAATATACATAGTGACAGACTACTCTCCAGAATGACTATTCATTCCTGTTTCCATTCCTAGGTGCAGTGCTCCAGTTTTCCTGTTACCAATACTTAATATTATCCTATTTCTAGTTTTTGCCTCTTTGATCAGTAAAACATGACATTGTCACTGTTGTTTTAATGTTTATTTTTTCCCTCTTGATTACCAGTGAGGTTGAGCATTTCTTTGCACATTTGTTGGCTACCTTCCATTTTGTGTATCACTTCTATAGCCATGGTTCCTTTTCTCTGTATTTTCATTTTTTTAGTTACTAGGCACTCTCTTTAGAGCTAGCAAACATTTTATTCTAATGACCTCTCTATTAGCCTTGTCTATAGTGCCCTTCACTGAATAGAAATTCTTAAATTTTACATAGTTAAGGCATCAATTTTGGGCAGTATTATGTGTACTTCCTTGATCAAGAAGCCATTCCTCAGGATGAAATTAGAAAACATTCCTTTACATTCTATTTATTAGCTTTATAATTTAATATCTAAACTTTATAGTTTATGGCGTGAAGGAGAGAGAGCTATTTTATCCTTCTTTATATGGTAAACCAGCACAGTCAGAATTATACATTAAAAATCTATTTTCTCTACTGCTTTGTAATGCTTCTTCAATCATATTCTAGTTTATATATGTTTATGGTCTATTTATAAGCTCTCTGTTCAATCACACTGGTCTCTAGTTTATTCTTTGCCAATACCGTACTGTTTCTATTATTTAGAGTCAGTGGTGTATCTTAATGCCTGAGGTGAATCATCCTGCTTTGCTCTTCCTTTTAAAAAGTGTCATAATGATGTGGGGACTTTTATTCTTTCATATATCTTATTATCAGTTGGTTAAATTCCTAAAAACATACTGCTATAATTTTATTAACATTTTCAGGACAATGTTGAAAGAAAAAAATGTTGTAATCTTATCTATTTACTCAGACTTTCTTTTTACATTCTTTTTTTTTTTAAATATTTGTCTATTTTTGAGAGAGAGAGGGAGAGACAGAGCATGAATGAGGGAAGGGCAGAGGGGATGGAGACACAGAATTTGAAGCAGGCTCAAGGCTCTGAGCCATCAGTACAGAACCCAATGCAGGGCTCCAACTCATGAACCATGAGACCATAACCTGAGCTGATGTCAGACACTCAACCAACTGAGCCATCCACGTGCCCCTCTTTTTAAATTATTAACAGAGCTCTAAAATTGTCCTTGAAGCTTTGTTCATTATAGACTTTAATTCTTAAGCACTACAGTTTTGAATGTTACTGTAAATGTTATCTCCTTCCTATTAATGTTCTTAAGCTAATAATTGCCAGTTGAAATTTTTAAACTGATTTTGTTTGGCAAATTTGCCAAACTCTGTCAAAACTCCTAATACTTTTATACTTTGTCTGCTAATCTCTTTGAGTTTTTTTACACAGATATGAAAAATAATGATTGTTTGTTACATTTTAATCTTATACCTCTTATTTTGTTTCTAATATTGTTTGGCCAGAATTTCTAGTATGATATCAAATAATGATAAGCATTGCAATCAACCTTCAAAACTTTTCCATTCAGTATAATGTTGGCTGTAAAATTTTTAGTAAATAAGCTTTATTTAGGGAAAAAATCCTTTAGGTAACGGTTATTAAAAATAATCTTTATCAAAATTTTTCCCACAGCTATTTGAATAACAGATTTTTTCTTTTAGTCCCTTAATGTATAGAGATTCTTACATTAAATGACCTTTGTATTCTTAAGAGAAAAACTTATTGATCATGATGGTATTGTTTTTTAAAACACACCACTGATCCCATTAGCTAATAATTTTATTTAGAACTTTTTGTCTACATTCATAAGTAGATATATATATTTTTTTCTTATACTGTTTTTACCTGGGTTTGAAATCAAGGTTTTATTGGCTTTATAAAATTACTTAATCAGCTTTCCCTCTTTATATATTTTCTGGAATTGCTCATATAAAGTTTAACAGTTCCTTAATAATTTAGTAAAACTCATCTGCAAAATTGTAAAAAATGCTTTGATTACCATAAAAAATGTAATTGTGTTAGTCTATTAAGCTTTTTTATTTTTTTCTTGGGTCAATTATGCATTTTATGTTTTTTCTCAAAATGTATATATTTTATCCAACTTTTATTGTTGCTATTCTCTATTTCATTGCTTTGCTATTTATTTTACTCCTTTGAATTCTTAGCTCATGTGTTTTCAGGCTTTCGTGTTTTCTGATAAATATATTTAACATCTATATTCCACATTAACTATGTTTTGATTGCCTACTGGTTACTCCTTTTGGTGAGAGAGGGATTTTTCCCACCCTAAAAAGTATGAGATGGCCAAACATAAGACACCTGACATGACACATATGAGACTAGCAGATGTGTATTAGTCATACACTCACAATCAGGAGAGGAGGACACCACACACCATGCAGGGCCACGAGGGTTGTACTTGGGAACAGAATGGTCTATTTTTTTCCAACTGGAACAATTTGTCCAAGAGTACATTTTATGGGAATCTCATGTTATAATTTTCACAGCCTTACATCACGGAGAATATCATAAAACCCTAAGTTCAAAGATTTTTCCTTTAACACTTGTGTTAAACAGTAACACAAATATTACTCTATTGTCTTCTTCTATCCGGGAAAAGTTTGATAATAGTAATAGTTAACACTTACAGGATGCTTACTATGTGCAAAAGTGTTCAGAGCAATTACATACATTAACTCATTTAATTTTGATAATAGCTATATCATTCTTGTTTCTTTATAGATATAATACCCTGTGGCCCACCCTCCACTTCCATTATATTTTTTTGGTTGATGGATTTAAATGCTGGTATATTATGCCTAGGTATGATTTTTTTTCATCCACTTTATTTACTAGTTCATGGCCTTTTTAAATGTAAGGTCTTATAGATATCTTTAGTTCTGAAAAATTATTTATTATCTCCTCAAATATTTCCTTTCCTCCCCTTATTTGGTTGGGTTGTGTGGGGTTTTTTTTCCCTAGCTTTCCTGAGATATAATCGACATAACATTGTGTAAGTTTAAGATGGACACTTCACAAATGGAATTTAAGAAACAAAACAGATGAACATATGGGAAGAGGTGGGGAGGAAGAGGAGAGAGGGAAACAAACCACACGAGGCTCTTAACAAGAGAGAACAAACTGAGGGTGAACAGAGGAAGTATTCTGGGGGACAGGCTAGATGGGTGATGGGTCCTAAGGAGGGGACTTGCTATAATGAGCACTGGGGTGGTATATATAAGTGATGAATCACTGAATTTTACTCCTGAATTTTGCACTATTTGTTAACTAACTAAAATTTAAATAAAAAGTAAAAAAAAAAAAAAGAAAAGAAGAGATGGACATGATGATTTGATACATTGATATATTATGAAATGATTATCACAATAAGGTTAGGTAACATATCCATCACTTCACAAGACTACCTATTTCATGTGTGTGGAAAACATTTAAGATCTGCTCTTAGTAACTTTTACGTACACGATAGAGTATTGTTAACCATAGTCACCATGTTATACAGTACATCCCAAAACGTACTCATCTTATTACTGAAAATTTGTCCCCTTTCACCAATATTTCCTCCTTTCTGGCACTTCCAGGTCTTGGCAACCACCCTCTACTCTCTGTTTCTATGAATTTGGCTTTTTTAGATTTCATATATAAGTGATATCATACAGTATTTCACTTCCTCTGTCAGACTTATTTCACTGAGTATTATAATCTAAAGGTCCATCCAAATTGTTAACAAATAGCAAGACTTCTTTTCTCTATTTGTTCCCTCTTCCCAAGACGACTATTATATAGATCTCAACATTATTTTTTAACTTCTATCCTCTGTATCTCTGACCTTTCCTTTTATATTTACTTGCCTGTTCCTTTCTAGGAGAGTTCTACAGCTCATCTTCCAGCTTACTAATTTATTTTCAGTTTTGTTGCATTCTTTATTTCAAGTCTCATGTTTTGATCAGTTTCTTTCACTGATTTATTCTTATAATGATCTGTGTCTGTTTTGTGTTCCTAATAATCTCTCTTATTTATTTGAAAATTTTTATTATGCTTTAATTTTCTTTTCTTCTATCTGGTACATTAATGGTGCTTCATCTAGTACAGGTTGTTCAGTTTGTCTTCTTTTATAGTGCTTACTGCTCAGAAAAAGTCTGCTTTGGCTGGTAATGTTTCCAAGCTGAAGCAGTAAAAAGGCTAGGCCCTGTCTAGCATCATCAGAGTGTTTTTGGTATTGGAAAGGGGATGCTCCTAATAGAACACAAGGTCTCTGGTACTATAATTCACTGTCTATCACTCATTCCACTTGTTTTCCCTACCACCAACTAGGCAGCTGGCTTTAAAACCTTCCTATACCTAGGCCTATGGCCTATGGCACTACTGCTTATCAAAAGCTACCTCTCTCGCCTGTTTCATGTGGTGTTAAAAGGAAAAGGGAAGAGAGTGGGATACATGCTTAAGGGGTAGCCTCCTGCAGGTCTGGGTTTCCTTTGTTTGTTTGCTTGCTTCCTTGCTTTGTTTACATCACCCTCCACCCAAGCTAGAGAGCTCTTCCCCATCTGACTCTGATCCAGAGCACAGGATGGCCCCTTGCTTTAAATTGCCATGCACCTCATACCTGGACCTAACCTCTTTCTGTCTCCCAGGAGCTTCAATGTCAACTTCTATGATTCCTCAACCTTTTTCTTTCTCTTTTAAGAAAGAAGTTGAAGTTCTCTTTTTTTCTCTTTCTTTCTTGACAGGACCAGACAAGTATTGTCTGGTATCCTAGCCCTCACTTATAAAATGTGTCTAAGAAAGCATGCCTGCCCAGAAATATGTTAAGGCTAAGTTTCTCACCCAGAAAGTTGTAGCTTTACAATAATAGAAGAAAAATTTCACAGACTTGAGGTGGCAGTTTTGTGTCAAGGTGTGTAGCGTTTAGAAGGAACATAACCATGGCAAGACAGTCTGACAGGCCTCGCTATATACATATACCTCATATTATTTCCTCCAGTAACACTGTAGAGAATTTATCATTTGTTTTCTTCTTTTTTCCTCTCCTCTCCCCACTCCTCCTTCCCTCCTTCCTGACCTCTTTTTTTTTACATGTGAAATGATCAAATGCTGCTTGCCCACAGCAATAGGAATCCACACAGTGGGGTGCAGGTAAAAGCTGATTTGCAGCAGGAAATTTGGTGGAAGGACAGAGAAGCACTTTCTCTGACTACAGAAGATTATGTCTAGAGGAGGATGACTGATTTGACTTCCAAATTAAAATACTGAAATACAATTTCCCCAACAACAATAGGTGATTCTTACAAGGAAAGCATTATATGGTTCTTTGCTCCTCTAATTGTAATGTCCTCTCTGATTTCCTCCATTAACATGCTTCTTGCCAGAAGCAAGCCAGATAATTGAGTAAATACAGCTGGATTAGTCATTCCAAAGTACCTATAGTCTACAAAAGAAAAAAAAATTACCAGAAATTGACAGTCAATTTTTATTTTCTCCCAAAGTAAAAATGTACAGGGGACTATTCAAAAACTGTTATTTTATTTGTAGTCTAGGTTTATGTAAATTTGCAAAAATAAATGGTTTCCAATGACATCATCCTCCCTCCTAAGTAGATAATTAACTGACTGGTATGCTTTCCAAAAGAAGGATTTTACCAAATAAGGACCGTTGGAAATGCAAATGCACAAAGTGAACACTCACTGAATAGAAAAATAAGTCTACCCTCAGAAGAGAAAGAATATACCTAAGTAACTGCTTCTTAAGAATAATAATGTTATTCATTTACTTCAGAATTTCTTATTCAGATATTCTCAATTTATTCAACAAAGAAAGAAGGTTTTCAAAGCTATTCTTTAACATCTAAATTTATTTCATTATGACCAGACCCGATTTCAACCAATTAATTTATCCTTCAAAAGTATGTCATAATCATTCCCTTCCTTCTTTCTATACCACTATCATATCCTTATCCCCTCTCCTTATCCTCTGTATCTGTTACTATTGCTGCATAACAAATATGCCCAAAACTCAATGGCTTAAAAAATTACTTAGTATTTATCATGTGTTTGTAGGCTGGCTGGGGTTAGTTGGGGCTCAACAGCTTCCTACCAGCATCTCTAACAGTCTCTATAGACTAGCCAAGACATGTTATTCTCTTGATGACAGCAGAATTAAGCCCAATCATACAAGTGCTTCTTGAGTCATACTAACATTCTAGCAGCCTAAAACAGGTCACAACATCAAGTCCAGAGCCAAGCATTGAGAGTGGTACAGTGGAAGAGAGAAGGAGTGAATATTTGGAATAGTAATTTAACTTACTTTATCCCCTTACTTATATATCATCACTTACTTATATATACATCAACCTCTTAGCCACTTTTGATAATTGTAGAATCACCCTTGTCCAATGTCTACTATATATATTTTCCAGATTAATCTCCCTTAAATAGCACTTGTACCAGATCATTCATCTATTCTAAAATCATGAATGGATCTCAATTTCCAGCTATATATTGTCTAAAGTCTTTCCTGTTTTTCAAAACCATTCATAATTTAGCCATTCTCCATTGCCTCAACACATATCCTCCACTCTGAAAAAGCTAGACTCTGCAATATATGATGAACATCTTTTATCTATTCTCATCTAGGTAATTTTGTTCATATAATTCCTCCCACCTTGTTTCCCCCAGTCCTAATTTCATCTTCTCCACAAAGCTGCCTGTGCAATTTCCCCCAACTTGTAAACTTCTCATGTTATTAAATCAATGTGTTACTTTTCCCAGGAGATTTGTTGTTCATTTATTAATTCAACAAGGTGTTAGTGAGTATTCACCAAACATTGTCTGGCATTATAGTAAATGTTGAAAGATAACATAGAGAAAAAGACTCAGTCCCTATAAAATAAAAAATTGGAAAACATAGAGTAAATGGGTAAAGTCTTAAAAAAACCTAACCTTCCAAGACTGAATCACAAAGAAAGAGAAAACCTGCAGAGAGGGAGGAGCCAAGATGGCGGAGAGGAAGGGAGCTCTGTAAACTTCGTCCACCCCATCTATCGAACTGAGAAGAACATAACTCTCATCTGCAACACTAGAAGGAGAAAATACGAACTCCAGAAAGAAGACAATCTCAAAGATGCCTGAGTGAGTGAGTGAAACGGGGGAGGTTGGAAAATGGGCCAGCTTGAGAGGGCAGGGGAGGTGAGAGCACCAGCCCAACATGGGGAAAGCCCGCAGAGCCTCTGAGAGACAAAGAGAAGAGAAAGAGAAACTGAACACGCTCATAGTACTGTCTCTAGGGAAGAGATAAAGAACATTTAAACCTGCACAGAGAGAAAAACTCTACCTCCATATATAACTGCGGGGTAGCCCAAATCCTGAACTCGGGTGGCACAAGGGAAAAAAACAGTCTCACGCATACACCATCCCGGCAGGGAGTGGGCGGCCATTGCGGCGGCCACAGCACGGGGAGCAGGTGCGGACTTCAACCTCAGCTGCGGGAGTGGGGGCACACACCTCATTTCCACAGCCCATCTCGCCTCCAGCATTTGCCACACAAATCCCAAATCAAAGGTGCCAACAGGGAAAAAATAGCCTGAACCCCTAACACAATCCCAGCAGGGAGCTGGCGGCAGCAGAGACGGGGGTGCGTTCTTCCACTGCAAGAGCATGCAGCTCATGTCTGGCAGCACCTGGGACCTCGGGGAGCGGCTGCGAGAATCCCTGCCGCGCCAAGAGAAACTGATCTCTCCCCCTACGACATTTCAATTGCAGCTGGGGGCTGGGAGTTGGCGGTGACATCTCTGAGGGCTTGCATTTCACCTCCTGCAGCGCACCTCGCACCCAGCAGCAGCAACACAAATCCCTGCCAGCACCTAGAGAAATTGCTCCCTCCCCCTACGAGATCCCAGCTAAGAAGCCAGCCAACAGATCAAGTACATCTCATCTGTGGTAGCATAAAAGTGCATGGACTAGGATTTTGAAACAAGGCAGGCCTGGAAAATACAGTTTGGCTCAGCTGTGGCACAAGGAGATCAAACTCATTAGAGTGGCCTGCAGCGCTTAGTACCAGCAGACCTTGGTGCCACGATACTACTCTCTGCAACCACCACTGCGGGGCCTCCGAGAGCAGACCTAGAGAACTACTACACCAAACCATGCCTATCCACGAGAGGGAGTTGCTCCTTTGTTTTTCCTTTTTTCCTCTTTTTGT